>PVJX010013259.1:35244-47999 GCA_004027295.1 Dolichotis patagonum
CCCCCCCCCCCCCCGTCCAGGAGCAGGAAGCAGAAGAACCTCATGAGCAGAGCCCAACAGAAAACCAGAGGAAAATCCTTAGGCAGTGATGAGTTTGATATACTTTGAATGTTTGCTTTAATATGTTTTTCATTTTTGTCTTTTTTTTTTTGAGAAAGCTCTCACCATGTAGCTTAGGCTGGTCTTGAACATGATGATCCTCCTGCCTCAGCCTCCCGAGTGCTGGAATTATAGGCATGTGTACCATCACATCTGGCGTTATTGTGTTTTTGAGACAGGGTTTCACTATGTAGATCAGGCTTGTCTTGAACTTACTTTGTCCACGCTAGCCTTGAACTCATAGTATTTCTTCTGCCTCAGCCTCCGTGTGCTGGGATTATAGGTGTGCACCACCATGCCTGGCTTTATATGCTTTACTTAGTTGTACATTAATATAATCAAAAATTTCATAACGGTTGTGTTTAACAGTCAGCTCATAAAATTGAAAATTTAAGAACTGCTCATGGTTCCCATGAGCTCCTGCTAGGACTCCACACCACTGGCCCTTGTAGTTTCCTGGTTGCCAGGCTGAGCCTCTCAAATCTTAAATTGTCCAAGTTAGTGTTTGAATCTTCCTGCCTCAGCCTCCCAAGGTGCTGGGATCACAGGCGTGCACCACCATCACAGCAAGGCTGGGAGACTTCTGAGTTCCTCCAGTGACCCACCCAAGGCCTGGAGAGGGGTCTGGCTCTGTGGCCTACAGGTCCCCCCACCCCACCCCGACTCATGGTAGGTCTCCTTGCTCTGGGAAGGTTTCGTGAGAAGCCATCTCCCTGTGTCCTACCCACACCTCCAGCCCCTCAGTGCCCACACATATCCTACCACTTGAAGGAATACTGTTCCCTTTCCCTGACTCTCCCTGCTTAAAAATGTCCTCCTGCTCCCTGGAACATCCAGATGCCTGCTTCCGGGGTTTCTAGATTTAACCACCAGCCCTTCCTGCTGGCTACATAGCAACCGTGCACCAGTTACTATTCCCAACATTGTTATAATTTGTCTAGGTGCCCTCTGATCTGGGACTATAAATTGGTCAATTACGCAACAAAATTTCAAAGAATCATTTAAAAGTTACACGTGTTTGGGCTAGAGACCTGGGGAAGAGCCCTTGGCTAGGGTATGCAAGGCCCTGGGTTGGATCCTCAGCATCGCCAAAAAATGAAAGTAAGATAAAAAATAAAGGGGCTAAAAAAAAGGCGAGGGGGCTAAGGATTTGGACTTTTTTTTTTGGTACCAAGGATTGAACTCAGGACCTCACGCTTGCCAGGCAGGCATTTACACCACTGAGCTAAATCCCCGGCCCTGGACATTTTGTCTTAACTTAAAACATATGTGTACTAACTTGCTAATCTTTTGATGCCAATACCTTTATCTACATTTTTTGCATTTTTAAATTTATTTCATTGCATTCTTTGAGACATAGTCTCAGGCTGTCTGCCAAGTCACAGCAATCCTCCTGCCTCAGCCTCTGGAGTGCTGGAACTACAGGCATGCACCACCAGGCCCAACTATTTATTTTTAATACTAGGGATTGAACAACAGAGCTACATCCCAGCTTTATTTATTTATTTAATGTATTTATTTTTGAGGCAGGATCTTGTTAAATCACACAGGTTACCCTAAAACTTTCAGTCTTCCTGTCCTAGCCTCCTGAGTAGCTAGGATTATAGGCATATGGCTGGCTTGACTATTTTTTATTTTACTTTGTTGTGTGTACCTGTGTATTAGTGTATTGTGTACCTGTGTATTGAACTCAGGGCCTTCACACTGAGCTATATCCCTAGCTCTTTCTTACTTTCTGTTTTGAGATAGTGTTTCACTAAGTCACTAAATTGCTCAGGATAGGCTTGAATTTACTGCTTCAGCCTCCCAGAGTGTTGAGATTACAAACATGCACTGCCACATCTGGCTTAATTTTACTTTTTAATTTTTAAAAAATGATGACATTTACAGGGCATGGTGATCCATGCCTATAATCCCAGCACTTGGGAGGCTGAGGCAAGAGGATTGTTGTAAGTTCAAAACCAGCTTGGGCTACAAAGTGAGCTCAAGGCCAGCCTGAACTGCATAGCAAGACCCTGTCTCAAAAACACAAAAAAAGAAAAAAGAAAGAAATGTACATTTTTATTTTTTTGGTGCCTGGGATCAAACTCATGTCCACACGCTTGCCAGGCAGATGCTTATGCCTCTGAGCTAAACCCCCAGGCCCAAAATGTATTTTCTTAACCATTTCTAATTTCACAGTTTAGTAATATTACACATATTCATATAGTCACTCAAGAAATTTCCAGAACATTTTCATCCCATAAAATTGAAAACCTGGCTGAGCGTGGTGGTGCAGGCCTATAATCTGCACACCCAGGAGGTTGAGGCAGGAGGATCACTGTAAATTTGATGACAGCCTGGGTTTCATAGTGAGTTCAGCGAGATCCTATTCTAAAAAACAAACCAAAATGACCTGTATAGTGGCTGGAGATTTAGCTCAGTGGCATAAGTGCCTGCCTTGCAAGTGCATGGTCATGAGTTCAATCCTGGTCACAAAAAAAGAAAATGGAAAAAAAAAAAAACCCAATGTCAGCTCTATAAACTGAAGATGTAGCTCAGTCATTCCTATGATTCAATTCTAAGTAAATAAATAAACAATAAAATAAACAAAAGAAAATACGAACATCTGTGCTAGTAAACAATAGCTCAGAGCAGGAGGGGTGGTACCCACCTGTGATCCCAATTCCTGGGAGGCTGAGCCAGGAGGACAGATGAGAGCCTGAGGCCAGCCTGGGCTACAGAGCCAGAGCTTGTCTCCCAAGGAACAAATATGCAAACCAAAGCTTTTCCCCTCCCCTGCCCCGACACCCCCTAGGTTTCTTCCTGGCTCTAGAAACCTGAAGGCTCCAGGGTCCTCACAGAAGGAGCCACCTATAGCCTTCCTCTCTTGCGAGCAGCCATTTTTTAGCATCTGCCTTCTTTGGCTGTTACTACAGCACAATTGAGTTGTCATAGAATTAATCATTTCCTTTCTCACTCATCTCCATGGCTGAGTTTCAGCCTCACTGAATTATGTAATCACAGCAACGAAAGGAACAGGCACGTGCAGGTTTGGGGGACGTGCGGATTGGGTCTTTGGCAAGGCTGGGGTGCAAAATGGGACCACAGGTGGAGGACTCAGTTACCTACATGCCCTGCTGATCCTTAGCATATCAAGGAAGGGTTCAGCCCTGCTTTGTGTACCAGAAAATGCAATAAAAGCCAGGTACGAAGGCACCTGCTATAATTGTAGCACTTGCGAGGCTGAGGTAGGAGGGTCGCCACAAGTTCCAGACTAACCTGGGTTATATAGCTCAGTTTAAGGCCAGCCTGAACTGCATAGGGAGGCCCCTATCTCAAAATAGCAAGACAAAACAAAACACATGTAGCTCAGGGGCATAAGTGCCTGCCTTGTAAGTGCGAGGTTGTGAGTCCCATACCCCCCCCCCAAAAAAAACCCCACAAAGACTTGAAACATAAGAGTGACTTGAACAAGGCAGGTTGTCTCATGTAATAGAAGGTGAGTTGGTCCAGTGATTGTCAGTGACCTCTGTATGTGCTAAAAGGGACCTAGGGCTCACCTGGCAAAAGCGAAGCCTGACTGGTGAAGACCCTGCTCAGCTGGAGCGTCACCCTCTCCAAGGCCTCGATCACCTCCAGTTGACAAAATGCCTTGACACCCAGGGGCCCACTCAACCCTCAGGGCAGCCTGCAGAAGCAACCAGTTCTCCATCCTGCAAACCACTTCCGGTAAGGTGTCACTCACACCATCACTTAGCAAACCTTTATTAAGCAGTTACTGTGTGCCTGTAAATAAACTCAGCTGCCCTGATTCAAGGTCAGTGTTCTTTGCATAAATCTGTTTCTAGTGGCCCTGAAGCAAGGCCAGCAGATTGCTGTAGCTGCTGGTTTCAAACAGGAGCCTAAAGAGAATTCTTTCTGTGGTCTGTTGGCCATTTCAGAACTTTAGAAATGGAATGGTCAATTCATCAGAAAGAAATAGCAGGTGAGTGTGGCAGACTTTCGGGGGCCTGCAGGGGAGAGACCCTGGTGCCTCGGGACCTGCACCGTGCGGTTGACTTGGGGTGCTGGGAGAACAAGAAGCTCCTCCTGGGCTGGGGATTTAGCTCAGTGGCTTAAGGGCCTGCCTAGCAAGCATGAGGTCATGAGTTTGATCCCCGGTACCAAAAAAAAAAAAAAAAAAAAAAGAAGCTCCTGTCTCTGGAGGGTGGCTGTGAGTGTGGCAGACTTTCGGCCACCCAAAGGAGAGAGGCCCTGGCCCATCGGGACCTGTACCATGTGGTTGACTAGGGGTGCCAGGAGAACAAGGAAATTCCCCCCTCTCTGGGGGGCGGCTGTGAACCTGCCGGCATGTGGGCTGAGAATGAGACATCTCATGTGGTCCTGTCCCCGTCCCGTGTCCCCCCTTTTCCTCCCCCCTGCTTAGCAAATGGGAGTCAGTGAACTATACACATCTTGTGAAAAGACTGGCTATGTTATTTAGTATGAGCTCCCCATATGCAAAGATAAGGACAACCATTTGGAAGAAAACAAGAGACAATATGACAGATAGTGAGGATCTCTGGTTGTCTAGCTTTGAAATTTATGCTTTCTTATGTCCCGTTCTGTTGTTTTGTTGTGTTTAATTTTACTCACTTTTAAAATAAAATAAAATAAAATGGAGATGGTTATCTTTGTTTTTTTTAATCAGTACCAGGGATTGAACTCATGACCACATGCTAGCAAAGCAGACACTTATGCCACTGAGCTAAATCCCCAGCCCAAAATAAAATAAAATAAAATAAAAAATAAATCTGTTTCTATAGGTTGACTCCTGCTCCTTGCTGCTTTTGAAATACCCACAATTCTTTGCTGTTCCTCTTTCATGAAGTGGATGTCAATTCCCCTCCCAGTCAACAGGGCTGGGCTCCCTTTCAAAAAGTGAAGTGCAGATAATGTGGAATTGACAGTGTGAGACTTTAGAGGACACTGGGCTTCCAAGACACTGTGGCTTCCTCCCTGGCAGCCCCCTACCCCTGGCCCTCAGGAGGCTGGCTGTGTGGACAGCAGGCCATGGAGGACTTCGGCATCTGAACAAGCAACACTGCTATGCACAGGCTTAGGAGCTGACTCGCAGCTCCAGGACAGGCCCTGAGCTAGGTGTGCCACTTTACAGTGCTCCTGGGTTTCTAGCCCTTAGAAATCATGTGAAAGCTGGGTGTGGTGGCACACACCTATAATCTCAGCACTCAGGAGGCTGAGGCAGGAGAGTCACCTAGAGTTCTAAACCAGGTGGGCTCCATAGTGAGTTCAAGCCCAGCCTGAACTACATAGCCAGACCATGCCTCAAAGCAAAGAAACAAACAAAAAAAAAACCCAGAAATAAATAAACAGATAAGTAAAACTAAAGCTGCATGTGGTCATTCACACTTATAACCCCAACATTCAGGAGGCTGAGGCAGAAAGATCTCAAGTTTGAGCCCAGCCTTGGCTACTTAGCAACTCAGTGAGACCCTGTCTCAAAATAAAAGCTTAAAAAGGGGGGCGGGTGCTGAGGATAGGGCTCAGTGAGAAAGTCCTCGGTTTATAAAAGAATTATAAAAAACTATATTTTTCTAGTATTATAAAAAAATTAAAAATAAAATAAAACTAAGCCAGTTGTGATGGCAGATACCTACAATTCCCACTGCTCAGGAGGTCAAAATAGAGGGTTGCAAATCTGAAGCCTCCTCGTGCAACTTAGAAACTCAGGGAAACTCTGTCTCAAAATTTAAAAAAAAAAATTCGGAAGAGCTGTGGGTGCAGCTGTTTGAAGGCTCTGCGTTCAACCTCTAGCACAAGAGAAGTAATAACAATACGTTAAAGTTTAAATGTTTAAAAGTAAAAACAGGTGGGAGGGCCGGGGATTTAGCTCAGTGGCTTAAGCACCTGCCTGGCAAGTGTGAGGTGAGGTGGTGAGTTCGATCCCCTGTACAAAAAAAAAAAAAAAAAAAAAAAGAGGTGGGAACGTAGCTCAGTACTCCTAGATTCAACCTCAAGTATCACAAAATAAAACACAAAGAAGTGAAAAGGTACTTCCCTTCATACTCAGCGGAGCAGTACCTGGGTTCTAACACCTGCCCTTGCAAATTTGCAAATTTCTTGACCTCTCAGGGTCTCAGAGTCTCAGTTTCCACATCTGCCCCCCTATCAGGATCCGCCACGTAGTACTGGGGATGGAGCCCAGCTGGGAGGGTGTCTGACGACTCTGTTCCCTGACTCCTGACCCGATTCCCAGGCCCAGCCCAAGAGGGACAAGTGCTTCTGCCACTGCTGCTGGAGTGAAAGGTAGCCTCAGACGGCGGTGCCTCCTGAGGAGACGCGGCGAGGTCTCCGCAGGAATCACCTAGAATCTCATCTTCACTCAGTGGCCCCAGCAGCGGGAAACTATTGCCACACTCCAAGACTGTCCTGCATCCCTGCCACCGGTCTTCTTCCCCCACATCACCCTTCGACAATTTTTTAGATTTCCTTAATAACAAATAACATATGAAAAATAGGGGTGGGGGTGTAGCTCAGTGTTAAGAATGCTGGGTTCACACAAACACCCAGTGACAGCAGCCAGAAGTCTACAACTGACAATTCTCACAGCCACCCTGTGAAGAGGTTTATCTGTCCATCTGCCACACTTCACAGGTAACAGGCATGGACTGAAGTGATAAGCCCAGGTCCCACAGAGGCAGAGTCAGCTGGTAATGCACAGGCTTCAACACCAGTACCTCCGTGTGCAAGCTGTTTCAAGATGCTGCACCACACTTGATTTTGCATTCAGCTCCTGTTCAGTGGCCCTTTCCTAAAGAGGGCAACAGAAACCGGCGGTGGCTACAGATGTCACAGACAACAGTGTGCTGTTTGCTTGCGGGTTCTTTTTTAAAATACCTTTATACCTAACCAGGCTTGGTGGACCACGCTTGTAATCCCAGCACTCAGGTGGCTGAGACAGGAGGATTGCAGCGAGTTTGAGGCCAGCCTGGGCTACATAGTGAGTTCAAGGTCAGCCTGAAGTGCATAGGGAGACCCTGTTTAAAAAAAAAAAAAAGTTAAATTGCCCAGACTAGGTTTGAACTTGTGAAGCTCCTGCCTCAGCCTCCCAAAGTGCTGGGTTACAGGTGTGAGCCACCTTCACGGTGCACCTGGCGGTTTTAACACAACGTCCCGCCAGTGGCGAGCAATGAGCTTTGCGTGCTTCTCCTCTCCTCCTCTCCTCCCGCGTCTTCGTGGCTCCCATTCCTTCGGCCTCCCCGACACCTTCCCGCCTTCTCTGCCTGCACCCCCTCTCCGGCACAGCTCAGTCCTCACCGTCGCCTGGGGCCAACCAGGGGCACAGCAGTGTGCGCGCGCTGTCACCCGCGACCCGGCGGACCGCAGCGCATTTGCATTTTAATTGTTGCAGCTGGAGCGGGAGAAAGAGAAGCTGGGGAGGCCTCTCCGCGTTTTCTCCGCGCAGGCTGCGGATGCAGGGAAACCGGGTCCTTGGGACAGAGGCGCGCACCCCCTCCTCGGCCCACCCGAGCCCGGGGCTGCCAGCCTTGGTCCTCCCGATGCCAGGTCCCCGACTGCTCCGCCCCACGGCCGAGCCAGGCTTGCTTGGCCCCGCGGACAATAAACTCGCCTCCTCCACACCCACCCGCGCCAAAGCAGCGTCTAGACCCCGAGACTTCTGCCCCATGAGATGCGAACCCGCGGTCCTGTAGTCCCGCACCGCCCGATCTCACGCAGCTCAGTTCCCTGCTCCCGGCGCGTGCCGCGAACCCCGTGTCCTCCCTGTGGCCGCGGTCCCGCGTGCAGCCCGCAGGACCGGCGCGAGGTCAGGTGTAGATAGAGCACTCCTGGGGCTCCGGTCCCAGAACACGCGGAGACGGGGTGGGGACAGCGCTCAGGTTCTGGCCGCAAAGGGCCAGGGCCAGACGCGCTGGCTGCCTCTTCCTTTTCAACGCGCCCTCGCGAGTCTCCTTGGAAAATGACCCGACCACGAGCCCCCTTGCAGGAGGGGGCGTTCAATGAGGCAGGCGCGAGACCGTCACTCCCCCAAGCCAGGCGCCTCTAGGAGTAGACGTTCAACACACAGCGGCGCTGAGGCAGGAGGATTGCAAGTTCTAGTCTGGCCGGGGCCGAAGGCCTTGCTCAGTGGGAAGAAAGAACCATGAAGTGGACTCCAGGCACAGCGCAGGGGGCTCAGCGTCCCTGGATGATTAGTCTTGGTCTGCCTGTCCGCGTTACGGCGCAGCCCCAACGCGTTGGGCCCCGAGCGTGCGTGGACCTGGGAGCTCCACAAGCGTGGCGAGGGGCGCGAGCCAGGGTTGTCCGAGGGCTGCGGCTCCTCTGCTGTGGACGGCTCCTTGTTGCCGGGTGCTCTCGGGCTGGGCCCTCGAAGGCGGGCGCGGGGCCCGCGGACCTCGTGGAAGTCTCCCCGGCATGGGGGCGCCCTTCCCTGGAGCCAGAGCGCCCGGGGACTTAGCTAGAAGCGGCGACGGCACCGCAGCAGGTTTTAGGCTGTGCTTTTGGAGCGCCGCTAGGCAGGGCGGCGGCGGGCCCAAGCTGCTCGCTCCCGGACGCACCGAAGAAGCTGCTAGATCCGAAGGGCTGGAGGGGTAGGAGGCGGGGCCTGGGCTGGACCAGTCCCGGACAAGGGGCGGGGCCTTAGGGGCGGGACCAAGGCCCGGGGAAGAACCCGGGCTTGGGAAAGGATGGGGCCCGGGAAACAAACTGGTCCTGGGAAAGGGGCGGGGCCTACGGAGGGCCAGCCCGGCGGGGCGGGGACAGACGGACCTCCAGTCCTGGGTAAGAGCCGGGGCCTGCGAAGGGCGGGGCCTCCCGGCTCGCGGGCTGGGCTTTGGCGAAAAGCGCGCAGCTCAGGGCGCTGAGAGCGCAGAGCGTGGAGGGCGCGGAGCTAGGTACATCAGGCTGGAGAGGGACGTGAACGCCGAGGGTCGCAGCCCGCCGCCACGTCCACGCCGAGCCATGCAGCCTCGGGGCTGAGCGGCCCGATGGCGACTAGAGCGCATGGAGAACTTCCGCAAGGTGCGCTCCGAGGAGGGGCCCGAGGCGAGCGGCGCGGGAGCGGGGCCCTTCGCCGACCTGGCGCCCGGCGCCGTGCACATGCGGGTCAAGGAGGGCAGCAAGATCCGCAACCTGCTGGCCTTCGCCACTGCCAGCATGGCGCAGCCGACCACGCGCGCCATCGTCTTCAGCGGCTGCGGCCGGGCCGCCACCAAGACCGTCACGTGCGCTGAGATCCTGAAGCGCCGCCTGGCGGGGCTGCACCAGGTCACGCGGCTGCGCTACCGGAGCGTGCGGGAGGTGTGGCAGAGCTTGCCCCCGGGGCCGGACCACCCACCCGCCAGCCTCAGTGTCCTAAAGAACGTGCCTGGCCTCGCCATCCTACTGTCCAAGGACGCGCTGGATCCTCGCCAGCCCGGCTACCAGCCCCCGGATCCCCACCCTGGTTCGCCATCCCCGCCTCCCACGCCGTCGGCCAAGAGGGGTCTCGGGGACCCCGCGGCTGAAGAAGGTGCCCCGAAGAGGTCGCAGCCTGAGCCAGGGGTCGGAGACGAGGACTACACGGCCTGAGCTCCCTGAGCCACCTGGGCCGCTGGATCTTCAGCGCCTCCACCTTCAGACTCACCTCCAACTTCCACGACTCGGTCCTCAAGAGCCCACATCCTGGACACAGCACCTCAGACCGGCAGCATGAACCCCAAGGCGACTAGTGAGGAGACCCAGGAATGACAAGAGAGGATGCTGAGCAGCCCAGGGAGGCTTGGTGGGAGGTTACTCCCAAGAGGCAGCGCTCCACCTTTGGCTTTATTGGACCATCCTGGGACTTCCCCTAGGGAGGGAACGTGGAGCCTTGTTTGGGACCCTGTGGCTTAAAGACATCCAGCTTCATGGAGGAGACCCGGACTCCGCAGCCCAGGAGAGCTCTTGGAATCGCTCCCGCGCTGAGAAACTGACTGCTTGAGGGTAGAGGAATCAGGTGTGGAACCTGTCTGTGTTCTGCCCCCCTCCCTAGGACCAGTTCCTGTTTTACTTTCATCCGGTTAGCACATCCCCTTCCCCAGATTGTCCCGGAGGGAGAGACCCAGAATGCAACTTTCCCTGCCTGAGCCCCACAGCTGGAATCTTGCTTCCAATAAAGCAAACGCGAAAATGGCTCTGTCCCCAGGTTTTTTTCCTAACTCCCTGCTGTGCTGACAGTGCTGGCCCCTGTGCCCATGGCTCCCAGGTTAGCCTTGGGAAGCTACCACCCCCCCACCGCCGCCTTCAGGAACCAGCCAGGTGCTGGTTCAGGAACCAACCAGAGATGGCAGGAGGAGTGTGCTGTTCAGTCCCTGACTTCTCTGTCCCCTGCTCTCCATGGCTGGCTCTGGACGTGGGAGCTTGTGTTCAGAAGGGAGCCTGTGTTGTCCTGTGCATCCCCACAAAGGGACAGGGAGCAGCATGTTCCTTTTTTAAGAGAGGAAGAAGAGCACGGAAGAGCTCTCCTGTGGTGGTGGGGGGCAGTCACTGGAGCAATGGCAAACCCTGGGTCCCTGAACCTGCAGCCTCCTCCCAACAGACTGAGCCTTGCCTGGAGGGCTGGCTTGAAACCTGCCTCCCACGGGAGACTCCCCTTTGTTGCCCTCTCTCTGCAAAAGGACAGCACACCCTTGGGAGAGGGGGAGGAGAGACTGAGTGGAGATCCAAGCTGGAAATTACTATTCAGCAGAGAAGCAGGGACTGGGCTGTGAATCACTACAGGCTTCCTGATAAGGGGCTGTCTCCAGCCCTTCACAGCTGTCTGGAGAGATAACAGTCCTGGCTGCCTCTCTGCCCAACTCCTCTGCAGCTTCAGCAGGGAGAGGGGACTTGCTGCAGAGGCTCTGGTGCGAGTGGCATAGCCCGGGGTCTGCTTAGACCTGCCCAGTGGGAGGGCAGGATTTGTAAGTCACTTTGCAGGCAGAACCCTGAAATAAACCCTTCTGCAGGGAACAGGACAAAGGGTTTTGCACTGGAGGAGGAGGGGCTCTGCCAGGAGGCCCCATCCTGCTAACGCTGCTGAGTTTCAGACCCGGGAACCCTGTAACCTAGGCTTTGGCCCTGGTTGCTGCCCTGATTTGCAGGGTACTTTTGTTTGGAGATTTTGGTTGCTTTTTGCCATGCGGAGGCTTTAACTGAGGGCCTCGCACATAATAAGCAAATGCACTAGCACTGAGTTGCACCCACAGCCCTTTTTCACCTTTTTTTTTTTTTTTAGATACAAGGTCTCTTAAGTATGTATTCTAGGCTGGCCTTGAACTCAAGCTGTAGCTCAGGTTGGCCTCTACCTTGCAGAAGTCTTCCTGCCTCAGCTTTCCAAGTGCTGGGATTACAGGTGTGTACCGCCACATCTGTCTGCTCTCCTGTTCCTGATGTGTCCCTGTGGAGAGCCAAGGGGTTTAGGTGAACTCTCTGACCCTCAAGGGTGGCTGGGAAGCAAGCAAAGAAACTATCCTAATAGTTAAAGTTCCCTGGGCTCAGCAGCTAAGGGAAACAGGAGCCCTTGGCAGAGGCCCTGCACACTGGAGTAAAGGGAGATTAGGTGGGGCAAATCTGCCAGGATGCCGAGTTGCCAGGATTGTGCAAGCAGAGCCTGCTGGCATGGAGGAAGGACAGCCACAGCAGCTCTGTCGCTTGAAAGAACAGGTAAGTCCTCGTCCACTCTGGGCAGTCATCTGGGCAAGGGGGAAAGATGAGGTGTTTTATCCCCAGCTTCAAAGTGTTAATTTGCCCTGACCCTGAAAGCAGGTCCTGAGCCATGAACTTCTCAGGCTTTTGCCAGATGCTCTGGTTCTGCACCTGAGAGCAGCCTGCCTCGGCTTGTTGTCCCAGAAGCAGGCTCTGAAGAGAGGTGACAAGTGTTCTGCCCCAGAAAATCTCAAAGGCTAAAACTAAGGTGGGAGCTTAAACAGTCCAGGAGTAAGGTGAGGGAGCACATCAGACACCCCACTCCCACAAGGGGTCAGTGCAATTGGGTGGAACAGGAAGCCCTCTAGCAAGACTGCACCTTTGCAGCAGTGGTCTCTATCCAGGGGCATCCCAGGCTGCCAGTGTCTGTCTCCACCCTGCCTTGTGACAGTGAAAGTTTACACCTACAAATCTGTTAGGTCACAAAATGTAAATCCAGTTGGAAACACACAAGTAGGTGATGCCTTTCCTATTGAGTAGGGACTTCCACAGAACCTTCATCATTCAGCAAAGGCGCTTTCATTGTCCTTGTTCATTCTCCAGGAGTCTCTATCGGGAGCTTCACTGAGCCCCTGATGTCCTAAAATGGGTGTATGGCAAAGATTTAAATAAAAGAGACAAGTAATATGGTTTTGGAAAGTCCAGGAAGGATGGAACTCTCTTGGAGCTAAGACAAAGACTTCTCTGGATTGCCCCTATTTATTGGATTTCAAATAAGTTGGGGGAAGGGATGTGAGGGAAAGTGAAGGAAAAAGCTGTGGTAAAATCGGGAAACTCAAGCAGGACCTTGAGAAGTTAGAACAAAGGCTTTTCCAGGAATACATTTTGCCAGTTAAGAGAACTGATCTCTAAGGTTGGTGGTTTATAACTCTGGAATTGGAATGAGAGCCAAATGTCCTCAGCTTTTGTCTTCTTCTTCTTTTTTTTTTTTTTTTTGTGGTCCTGGGGAT
>PVJX010013260.1:0-47968 GCA_004027295.1 Dolichotis patagonum
CCAGGGCCCACACCCCTATCTGCAGAGCTTTTGAGAGCCACTTGGGACCCAAGGAATACAGGAAGATGACAAAATAAAGAGAAAAATGCAATCTCAAACCTCCAGCGCATCCCAAACAAGCCTAGGAGACATGGACATAGAAGAAAGGGTAAACCATACACCTGAAACTTCTGAAATGACAGCAACTAAAGTAAAGAAGCAACCGCATGAAGCTGTCAAGAAACTCAGATCAGAAATAATCTCCCAGGTAATAGAAAAAATGATAAACATAATAAAAGAAATGTTGAACACATCTAAAGAAGATAATTAAAAAAAATTGAGGAGCACTGCAAAAAGATGGAAACCTTGCATGAACAATATAAGAAAGCAATAGAATACATGAAACAGATTCAAGGAGACATCCAGGAAGTCAAAAATTCCATCCAAAGTTGGGAAAACTGCCTGAATGAATGTGAAGATAGGCTTTCAGACCTAGAAGACAAGCTTGCAGCTACTGAACAAGAAATTAAATAAACATAAGAACAGAATATCAAAAGCTATTAGAGAAAAGAGAAAGCTCATCAGAATCACAGCAGACTTCTCAACACAATGAAGTCAAGAAAAGTGTGGAGTGAAGTATTTCAAATTCTAAAGGAAATGACTTCCAACCCAGATTGATGTACCCTGCAAAACTGTCCTTCAAAATTGATGGAGAAATAAGATACTTCCACAGCAAAGAACAGCAGAAGAATTTCATGACTACTAAACCAACCCTACAAAGAATACTGAAAGATATTCTAGATAGACATAAAAACAACTATGATTCCAAGAACAGCAACAGAAAAAAGCCACTAAGCAGGGCACACAATTAAAGAGAGCAGAAAGGTAAAGAACCAATAGCAGAAAAATAACATAACAAAAATGAGCCACTGTATATCAGTTATAACCATTAATGTAATGGCCTCAATTCACCCATTAAAATAATTACATGTATTAATGTAAGTGGCCTCAATTCACCCATTAAAAGAAACAGACTGGCAGAATATATCAAGAAACAACATCCAACCATGTGGTGTATACAAGAAACCCATCTAACCCAAAAGGAAATTCATAGACTGAAAGTCAAAGGATGGAAAACAATACTTCATGTTGCGGACAACATGAACTTCAAACCAAGAATGATCAGGAGAGATAAAGAAGGTCACTACATATTAGGGGAAAATTTCAAGAGGAAGAGATAATAATTAAATATATATGCACCAAATATGGGAACACCCAGCTATATAAAAATATTAATAGAAATGAAAAATCAAATAAGCAATAACACAATTATAATATGCCATTGACAAAAAGAGACAGATTAACTAGACAGAAAGTCATCAAACAAATAACAGAATTGAATCAAAGTTGTGAACAAGTGGACTTAGCAGACTTGTACAGATGTTCCAACCAACAACATCAGAATATACATTCTTCTCACCTGCACATGGGACAGTCTGTAAAATAGACCATATACTAGTCCATAGAATATGCTTAAGTGAATACAAAAGAATTGAAATTATCCCATGCATATTATTTGATCATAGTGCTATAAAACTGGAAATTAATGACAAAAAACTTCAAAAACTCCATAATCACATGGAAATTAAATAATACACTCCTGAGCAACTAATGGATCACAGAAGAAATTAAAGAAGATATCAAACAATACCTATACGTAAATGAAAATACAAAAAAACCTCACAAGGACCTATGGGATGCAATGAAAGCAGTACATAGAGGGAAATTTTTTGTAGTGAATTCCCACATCAGGAAAACAGAACAAACACAAATAAAACACCTGATGCTACACCTCAAACATCTAGAAAAAGAAGAGCAAATCAAGCCCAAAGCCAAAAAAGAAGGGAGGAAATTGTAAAGATCAGAGCATAAATCAATGGAATAGAGTCCAAGAAAATAATGCAAAAAAACTTAATGAAATCGAAGAGTTGGTTCTTTGAAAGAATAAATAAAATTGATAAGCCCCTAGCCAACCTTATTTTAAAAAGGAAACAAAAAACTCAAATTCAGAAAATAAGGAATGAAAAGGGTAAAATCATGACAAAACCTGTGGAAATAAAGTAGATCATCAATATCTACTTTGAAAAGCTTTACTCTCATAGGTTTGATAACATAGAAGAAATGGATAGATTCCTAGAAACATATGAATTACCAAAGCTGAATCAAGAAAACTGCTGAATAACCCAATTTCAATTAATGATATTGAAAATGTGATTAAAACCTTACCAACAAAGAAAAGCCCAAGTTGAGATGGATTCACTGCAGAATTTTACAAGAAATTCAAAGACTTAAAGCCAACACTCCTCAAACTCTTCAATGAAATTGAAAGGGAAGCAATTCTTCCTAACATTCCTGGAAGCAAGTATTACTGTAATACCAAAACCAGAGAAAGATCCAACCAAAAAATATAACTAGAGGGAAATCTCCCTAATGAACATAGATGCAAAAATCCTCAATAAAATACTGGCAAACATGATGCAGCAAATCATCAAGAAGATTACATACCACAACCAACTGAGATTCATCCCAGGAATGCAGGGATGGTATAACAGACTCAAATCATATCAATAGAGCCAAAGATAAGAATCACATGATCATCTCAATAGATGTAGAAAAAACTTTTGACAAAATCTAACATGCATTCATGGAAAAAAAAAACCTACAGAAAATTGGAGTAACTGATCTTTACTTCAATCTGATAAAAGCCATGTATGATAAACCAAGAGCCAACATGTTACTAAATGGACAAAATGTGAAAACTTTCAACCTAAGGTCAGGAATAAGACACGAATGTCCATTGTCCCCAGTCTTATTCAATATAGTTCTGGAAATGTTAACCAGAGCAATTAGAAAATAAATAGACACAAAAGGGATAAGGATAGGAAAAGAAGAAGTTAAATTATCATTATTTGCAGATGGTATGATACTCTAAATAGAACTCCACTGATAGACTTCTAGATGTAATTACCAAATTTAGAAAAGTACCTGGACACAAGTTCAACACTCAGAAATCAATAGCATTCCTCTACACAAGTAACTCACTGAGAGAGGAATAAGGCTAACCACACCCCTTGCTATAGCATCCAAAAAATTGAAATACTTAGGAATCAATCTAACAAAGGAAGTAAACAAAAATTACATTACGCTGAAAAAGGAAGTTGAAGATCTCAGAAAATGGAAAGACATTCCGTGTTCATGTATAGGAAGAACAAGCATTGTGAAAATGCCCATTCTCCCAAAATTATTATAAAGATTTAAAGAAATTCCAATCAAAGTACCATTAGCATACCTCACAGATCTAGAGAAATCATTCCTAAAACTCATCTGGAACCAGAAAAGACATAGAATAGCAAAGGCAATTCTGGGCAAAAAAGGCAAGGCAAGAGGCATCACAATCCCTGACTTGAAATTATACTTCAAAGTTACTGTAATAAAATCAGCATGGTACTGGAATAAAAACAGACCTGAAGATCAGTGGGTTAGATTAGAATATACAACTACAACTACAAACACACTCAGCCACCTTATCTTTGACAAAGGGGCCAAACAAGTTCACTGGAAGAAAGTTTCTTTGATAAGTGGTGCCATAAAAACTGGCTTTCCATATTCTGAAACTAAAACTAGAACCATGCCTATCACCGTACACTAAACTAAAGTCAAATGGATCAGAGCTCTAAATAGTAAAACAGAAATACGAAATCTACCTGAATACAAAGGAGATAGAATTCTTGAAGACATAGGGGTAGGAAGAGAATTGATGAACAAAATCAAATGGCACAGGACATACTTTGCAGAATCAACAACAGGGATCTTATCTTATTAAAAAGTTTTTGCATGTCAAAAGAAATCTCCAACAGAGTAAAATTAAAACCTATGAATTGGGAAAAGTCTTAGCTGTCCCTCTTATAAGAGATTTCTATTTAGAACATATAAAGAATTTTTAAAAATCAGACCCCCAACATTCAAAGACCCAATCCAAAAATAGGCATCTGGAATGAATACATGTTTTTCAGATGAAGAAATACAAATGAAAAATAAATACATGAAAAAATGTTCAGCATCATTGGTCATTAGAGAAATGCAAATTGAAACCACACTGAGATTCCATCTCACTCCAGAAAGAATGGTCAGGATCAAGAAAACCACCAATAACAAATGCAGGAGAGGCTGTGGGGTAAAAGGAACTCTTCTGCACTACTGGTGGGAGTGTAGACTGGTGCAACTACTGTGGAGGTCAATCTGGAGATTCCTCAAAAAGCTAAGATTGGAGGTTGCATTTGACATAGCTATTCCACTTCTGGGCATATTGCCAGAAGGACTGAAAACAGCACAATTACAAATTGTGATGCCATGTTTATAGTAACACAATTTGTAATAGTCAGATCTTGGAAACAGCCTAAATGCCCATCAGCGGAGGAATGGGTAAAAAAAGATGTGATATTTTTATACAATGGAATATTAGTCAGCAATAAAGAAAAACCACATTGAAACTTTTATAGGTAAATGGAAGCAACTTGAAACCATTCTCATAAGTGAAACAAATCAAAATCACATGTGTAAATACTATATTGTCTCCCAAGTGAAAGAAACTAAAGAGTAAAAAGTTACAAAATCTTCCATAAATATTGTGGAAGTATAAGAAAATGCTCAAAGAGGAAAAAATTACTCAGATAGGGAAAAGAAGACAAACAGGAAGAGAAAAGAAATAAGATATAAATTTGTATATATACACTTAATATTACAATGATGATTGTACTACTAATTCTATTAGTTCTTGGAGCAAAACAGTTACAATTGGTAGAAATGGATCAATTTTTGCATGACTATATCCAGTAATTCAAGTAAGAATTTGAAGATAAATATGCAAAACAACAAAATTTGTTATGTTCTCACCACTTTGTTTTGAAAGCTTATATTATTATTGTTTTAGGGTTCTTAGTTGTAGTAATTTATTTGTTGTTTTATTTTTCCTTCTATTATAGAAATGATACATGTATAGGTATAGACTTTTATATGCCTAGAACTACACCTAAAGAGTTTGCAAGAATTGATTTTATTATGTGTGGTAATATAAGCAACTACACTGAGGGAAATGAGACATCATCGTAACCATTGATGATTTCCTATCATTTTGTTTTGAAATCTAATAATGCCTTTATTATTGATTTTGATTGATTTTAGTCTGTTTTCAATTATTTGATTTCAATATGTATGAAGATATGTACAGATATTTTGAAGAAAACAAGAGACATTACTGTAGCCATTATTGATTTCTGAGGGTTTGGTCTTGAAAGCCCTTAAGATTCTCATTCATTTGTTTTGATTGCTTTTATATCATTTTTATTTGTATTAACTTATTGTGTGTGCAGGTATAGACAAATCTTTCAAAGAAAATAAGAGACATTATGGTAGCCACTGTTGATTTCTTACTGTCTTTTTCAGAAATTCTGTTATTTTCATTGTTTTACTCTGCTCTGCTTTGTTTTATTTTGTTTTGCTTTGCTTTGTTTTGTTTTATTCAATTTAAAATAAAAATGTAAATAAATAAATAAGGGATGAAAATGTTGCTCAGTGCTAGAATGCTTTGCCTAGCATGCACAAGACCCCTTAAGCCCCATGCTAGAAAAATTAGATTCCTTTCAGAGATAGGATAGTAGAAAGAAGACAAGGAAATCAAAATTATAGAATTGTACTTTAAAGGAAAACTGCAAACTTGAAACACAAACCTGGTTATTCACTTTTTTCTTTCTCCTAATAGAGCCAACCTGGGTAGCTCCCTTTCAGCTGCAAAGGGTTCTATCCATTCTTTTTTACTTGGAAATGGTCCCCTTTCACCCTACAAGGGATCACATTTTTGGCACTTCTCAGAGGAAGAGACCATTATCTCATAGGCCAGGCCACCTATCCCACCCACTAAGACTAAGACTACAGTTTATAGATGATCAAATTCCACAGATTTCCACCTCCCAAAACATGCAAAAGATTCCTACTTGATAAAGAAAAACAAGGGGAAAAAGTAACTCTACTGTGTTGTTAGTGGGAAGTAAAGTGGTACAATTCCTGTGGAAATCATTATAGAGATTCCTTTAAAATCTAAAAGTAGAAATTCGATTTGACTCAGCTATCCCTCTTCTTAGTATCTTCCCAAGCAATTTAAAATCATCATATTACAATGATACATGCATGCTCATGTTTATAACAGCACAATTCATAATATCTAGCTTTTAGAAACAGGGTATGCATTCGTCAACTAATGGATGGATAAAAACAATATGGTATTTATATAGGATGGATTACTAGGCTGCCATAAAGAAAGATAAACTTGAGGCATTTGTAGGTAAATGAATGCAACTTGAGAACATAATGTTAAATGAAATATGCCAGATAGACAAGCTCAAATATTACCTGCTTTCTCTTATATGAAAAAGTATATATATATATATATATATAGAGAGAGAGAGAGAGAGAGAGAGACAGAGAGAGAGACAGAGAGAGACAGAGAGAGAGACAGAGACAGAGAGACAGCAAAATAGAAGAGAGATAAATAGGAAGTAGAGAAGTTCAAACTTACCCAAATTATAAATTCTATTGTTTTAAAAATATTTCAATATATATGCCAATTGGTTTTATTTGTACAACTACCTTATCTTAGTTTTTGGAAAAGAAATATTTGTGTTATTATCCATTTAATGTTTTTAAGGAATCTTTTTGATTTATGACATACTCTGAGTAACTACTTTGAAGGTAGCAATACACAGTGTAATGAGTATTATTATTCCTCTATTATTTGATTATGAAATTATTTTTCATAAAAATAACATTTTAATGTCTTTGTTGTATATCCCTTCCTTCCTTCAGTCCTTCCTTCAACAATTATTTGTGAAAACACAATAGATTTATAGGATTAAAAATGTAGCTATACTTAAGTAAACATTGTCCCTTGAGCCAACGAAGCTTAAAGTTTAGCAGAGAAGACAAATGTTTAAAAGTAGAAAACAAACTATTTTTCTTATGATTGCAGGAAAGAGTACAGGAGAGCTTAGCATGGGGTTGTCAAAGAAAGGGAAGTCAAATTCCAGCTGAGACTGGACTTATAGGCAGGGGTGGACCAGATGAAGGGAGGTGGACTCATTCCATGGCATCTAGAAGCATCGCTGAATCCTGGCACCCACAGGAGCTACCTGAGCCCAGAGGAATGGGAAAGGGCAGCACCGCTGAAGAAAACAAAACTGTGGGGAGGTGGCCACTGTGAGAGGGGCCAAGGCAAATAGGCACTGGAGGAAAAAAGCATGAGCAGAATCTGTGGAGCATAATGCTTAGCGGTAGAAGCGTGGGACATTTTGGGAGGAGATGGAGCAAGGTCATAGAGAGCTATTTTAAAATTATTCCTTACTGCCAGGCATTGGGCTGCAAAGAACACTGCTTTAGAACTGATGGGTGTTTATGATGGGAATTATATCAGTAGGAGTGGTTTGTAAAACATCATTAAATGGGGGGCTGTTGACGTATGTTTCCAGGTAGGTGAGGTCTCAAGGTCTCTCAGAGTAGTGTGAGAGACAAGAGATGGTGCTGGGCCCCAGCACATCCCGCAGTAGCACCTCGATTCTCTTTATTCTGTTATGCGGTTGGCACCTTGATTCTGTACATATCTTAACGTGAAGCCCTTTTGGAGACAATGTTTGATACCTACAATTAACGAATTAAAATTTAACTGGGCCATGGGCTTCTAAAACAGGAGTAAGAGAGGGTGGTGGAATGTTTATGTGCCGCCAACTGTTCTTTTCAAAGCTTTGGTATTGTATTTTTCCTGTAATATGATTTAGCAGTGAAGCATGCTGAATTACTTAGCTTATTCTTGTCCAGATGGCCCTTTATCTAGCATCTATCATCTATAAGGAATGCTCGATTCACAAGTGGTATATTTTTACCCTCTCATATGGGCATTTGTTGATAAGTCTTAATCCAAATTACCATTTGTAACATTTTCTGACTATAGTACTCCCTACAAGACATATGTGGAGAGATTCGTGGACTCTAGATGTTAACTTGACTGGCTTGGGAGGCAACCAGGGAAAAAGTACACTTCTGAGTGTGTCCAAGTGGATCATGGAGGTGTCACCTGGGGTCTGTCACTGTTTAATTACTCTTCCACTCTGTCACTATTCCCTGTTCTGCTTTCCAGCCACTATGAACAGAGGATCTTTACTTTTCCATAACTCTCCAGCATCATGTCTCTGTCTCGAAGCAAGAGGTGATGAAGTAAACCCTCTGAAGTCGTGAGCCGACTTAAACCTCTCTTCCTTTAAATTGTGGATGTGCAGGGTTGTATTCCAGTAATGGAAACGGAGACTAATACCAGAAGTTGTTGCAGGAAAATTGCGGTCATTGCTGTGACTCTGCTGGGCCACATAGCCTTGGAGGTGTTCTGCATGACAAATTTGGAAGGCTTTGGAGATGTGAACCAGAGAAGTCCTAAAATGCTATAAGTGGAGCCCTATTCTTGTCATAGATTAAAAAAAAAAAAAGAATGCTGTTAGGAAAACAGACAGGCAAGGCAGGGGCAGGTTCCTGAGGTTTGAGTTGGGAGTAAAGACTACACTAACAGTTGGACTATAAACCATGCATGTTAAACGCTTGCCAAAAAAAAAGTCTAAATTTGGCCCATGTCCCAAGACTTTGCAGGGAACTGAGATCAAGGGTATCGATCTAATTGACGTAGTGAAGAAAATTTCAAAGCAGCACAACATTCAGGATGTGTCACGAGTACTGCTGTCTGAATTCAGCCAAATTTATAGTGAACATCAGGTACAAAAAACAGTGCAGAAAATTTTATAAAATTAATTTTTGATTCAAAAGTAATCATATCTAACATTGGAGCCAAAAGATATTTGGTTGCTAAAGAGATTAGTGCCATTAAAAACCAACTGAGTACCTTTTACATTGAAAATATAAAAAAGTAGGAAAAAATATGACTTGAGGGTATTTCAAGAACAAGTAAGTTCCAACCCAATGCAGGTTCAAATGTGCAAAAATATAATCCTTTCGTCTGAGAAGAAAATCCTTGGAACCACTGCTGAATAAGGGCCATCAGAGAATCGACTCCCCACGTTTCATTTCACTGCACTCAGCCACCCATACACTCACAGGCTGATGCTGCCATGGTCCACTGGGGACTGGCTACTGCCGGTGCTGCAGGAGACCTTAGACTCTTCCATATGATGCTGGTTTACGTCTTGAGATTATGTAACTTGGTTTTTCTTTTTGCTTTTATAGAATTTCATGGCTAAGTATTTCTCTTCAGTCCTCAGAAGAAATGTTAGACTTGGACTTTTGGGAAATTGCTGAACCTGCTGAGACTTTGGGTAAGAAATTTTTGTGCTACTGGTCATATTCAGGAGGTTTGTAACACCTTAGGTAAAATTATTAACTTATTATTGTGTTTATTTGGTAATTAAAGGTGGCTTAAGGAGATGTGTTTGGATATCAGGTTGACAAGACAGGATGCGACTTGATTGGCTTGAGATTAGTACGCATACTTCCGTGTCTGGGGACAGCATGAAAGCACAGCTTTGGGGTCTATATCTTCTCCCTTCACCCTTCCTCTTTCACTGCTCCCCTGCTCTGCTTCCTGGCAACTATGAACCAAGCAGCTGTGCTGTACCATACCATTGCACCACAACGCTGCTTCTTTGGAACCAGATGACCATGGACTGAATCCCTAATATATGAGCCAAATTAAGATCAGCGACTAGGAAATTGTGCATCAATGAGGTTTTAAAATAGAACAAATAACACTCTATAGTCCATCATATGTACCATACATCATTTTCAAAAATATAACTGTAGGCCTCCCACAAAAGCCTAGCATCCTTAAGAATTTGCTCTCAATTCATCAACACAGAGAGTGGCCTGTACACTTCAGAGAGCAGTAAGTCTACAACAAAACTAATCTTGAAGAATTTCTCTCTTCAGTGTCAGAGGATAAAAGTTGGGCTATCTTCTTTTGATGGTTACCTAATACATCTTATTTGAATTGAATAATTTTTGTTTCAGCATCTGAATGTGAGTCTGCTGTTGCATGCTTATTTTTATCAATGTGTTATTTGTAATTTTATCTAAAAAGAAATGCAGAACTATTTAAAGTCCAAAGGAAATCCAGTACATATGTATTATACGTGTTTAATACCAAATGTCACAGAGCAATTAACTCTCTCCTTCTCTCTTGGTCTGCTTTAGTGCAGGAGTGAGTCACCACCATTCTCCATGGAGGAATGCCAGGATGAGTCTAAGCCAATTATTTCTTTCAAGCAAAGTCAATTTCAAGACCCTCCAGAACTAAAATCAGAAATGACCCTTTAGATTTCCAGTCTCACTCTCATTGTTTTGCTTAAGTGACACAGCTGAGTTCTCCCAGGCCATAATATGCATGAATCCAGTTAGCATTCAAACAGAAAACCAAAGATATGGAGCTGTGACAATTCTTTCATTTAAATAGTAGCCCTGAAAATAACATTTTCAGCATAGCATTCAGTCATGGCCTTAAGAAATTATTGAAAAGGCAACACACTAGGGGTTTTAAGGTTAACAGTTCCATGTAAATAGGAGTTGGCACTGAATATAGAAGCTTTTACATGAAAGGAATTGATGGCTCAGAAATATGATCCACATGTGGTCTACATGACAACTTAAACAAAGAAAGCTGCTATGCCTAATTTGAACAGATCCCATTAATGTGTTGTGGTATTATGAACTTGTTTATGGTAATAACACTAATGCATCTGCTCCATCTTTGTGCAGTTACCTAGACTACATTGCTTGACACTACCATTCTGTATTAACCTCCATCTGCTAGGCTATGTCTGTCATTTTTTTCACTGTAATATAATGTGACAGGAGCTTCGTTTACCTAAACTTATCTTGGCAACTTGTAGTTCATTAAAGAAAATCTTGCAAGCATCAGTTAAAGCCTTCTTATCTGGCCATGCATAGCCAAGCTTCATAAATCATTCTTTCACTTTCCATTTTGCAGCTTCTATACTGGTAACATTATTGAATTCAGATCACTGGAAAAGAGTGTACTAAAATGTTTATTGACCATCTTTTCAACACTGAACTCTGCTTTGAAAGTAGACAGTAATATTAACCAAAGCTTATGGATTTAAAACTCAAATCAGAAATATGGTTTATACAGTGCTATAAATGCTAGAGATAGCAGCCACTTTAGCAATCTATTGAAGAAAAGAATATATTTTAGCCTTTGAATCCTGATCTCTTACTGACTATACCTCTTTTCATTTATGCTAATTTAAGGAAATATCATAATTAGCTATGATCACTCACTCTGAAACCATTGAATAAGTAATAACAACCATATATGAAATCTTCTTGGGGTTCACTGAGAATAAGTTTGTGTACCCACTTTGTTCAGTTGAGGATCAACATCTCAAACTTCATGGCAGCACACTCTGGACAAACCAACCTTTTATGAAAAGGCCCCAATGACAAATGTCTTATCTCATATACCTGCAGACTTTTTATGGAAGCATTACCCTGTTCATGTTTGCAAATTTATGATCTTGGGAGACTGAAGGTCTGCCATCAGAGAGAAAAGAAATGGCTTTGAATGCCAGAAATTACGTGAGGTCTTTGGAGAAAATAATTATTTGACTTACTTAATACACTGCTCTAGACAAACAAAAAGGACTTTCTTGTACCCTTCACCTTCTTCCCTGGATCTCTTGATATTCTGGGTACTTGATGAATACATAACAAGTAATTATACCTTATTTATTTAAGTTCTGAGGGTGAAATTTTTTGCTGCATAGGTGTCAAGTTAGTTAAAATATTGTTTTATTACTGGCAACATAAATGAAAATATAATTTTTATTCTCTTAATTTCTTGCAAAGTGAATAATTCTTAAATTGTATAAAAGGAAAATCCTAGAATGACAGATTGGAATTGGTTAATATTTTATATAAAATGTAGCTTTTAAATCATAGGGCTTTAAAGTAAACACAGAATATCTGGCTCAGATGAGTCCTATTATTTCTAAGATGCAGGCTGTTAGATTTAAGCAACTTGTCCAATTTCCCAGAGTCAGAGAATGGCAAAGATGAGACCCAGAATATGTGAACAACAGAGTTCTGACTCAGCTGTTTTTAGTTGCTAGGGCATATCAACATAAATAATGATTTTTTTGTCTTACAATGAAGATTTGATAAGAAGTATTAACTATAGACATGTAAAAAATAGAAAGCTTATTTTGTCCTGATTCTCAACTGTCACAGCAAAACAAAGTCATAATTTCATGTAGAAGATAGCTTTTCCCCTGTATCTGTAGATAACTGATTTTATCACAATAGAGACTATATGAGTTCTGATATTGTTTGAGGCAGCTGAAATCAGAAAAATATATAAACATGGCCAAAGGCTGTATTTAGTAATTTTTATATATACTTTCACTAACAATAAAATCATACACCTTAGATCCACCAGATAACAGTAGATTTAAAAATAACATTGGAAGCTATTTACACAAAGGCCTCAAATTTCAGAATAGAAAACAGAGGTCTAATTAAATGACTCAAACAATTATAGCATTTTCTCCATTCCAACACATTATCCCTTTAAGCAGTATAAATGAGAGCTATTTATCACTCATTTATTAACCCACTCACTCTGAGCAACAAAAGGGGAATAACACCAAGGAGATCTTCAAAGAACTCCTAATCCATTTGAGAAATGAAAATTTAAACAATGAGCTGATGTTTCTTAGATACAAACTACAAAAAGAAAAAAATAGGATCAATAAATCATTCAAAGTGTTAAAAGAAAGAGTGAAGAAATAGGAAAGAAGACTTAGAGTTTATGAGACAGAGATGGAAAAGGCTTTCCCTAAAAGAGAACACATATGGCAGACATTGCATGGGAAAGCTTGAAAATGTTACCAAGTAACTAAAGATCCTGAAGTATATTTAGACTGTTAGGTCTAATTATCTTTATAGTGTTAAATTCTCATCGCTAAATTTACAAAACACTATTTGTTTAATATCAGCTTCCTGTTTTGTCTCCAATATATTGTTAGTTGCATTATCTTTTTTATTGAATGTGATACATTTGGAAAACAATGTTGGATGAGAAAGAACCAGAGCTCATTCCTTTTTTTGTTTAATTTTTCATACTATATTTGGAGTTTGGCAATTAAATTTTCGGCTCCTCGTTTCCCTTGAATTTGATCTAAATGGTACACTACTTAATCCTTAGGGTTATTGATGATATTTTTGTTATGCTGTCTCTCCAAGGTAGGTTCTCACAACATGGTAATTACACTCACTTGAATGACATTTTAATCTATACTTACAACCATGTTATTTTAAATATACAATATGGCCAGATACTAGAACATTTATCTAAACCTAAAATCAACATGCAAGTATATGGAGTACAAGGAATGTCCAGATGCATGAAAACCTCTACATCTGTGCCTTGCAGACTATTGTAGTCAGAGTTTGCAAAAGAATAGATTTAATACAGGGCACATAATTTATACGATTACTTTATAATATTCACCCCATAATCAAATGCAAAGAGTGAGAGAGATCTGTCCGTGCACTAGAGACCCAAAGGATCCAGTTGAGGGCTTGGATCCCATAGCAGTGTCCTGCATGAGCCCAGCTGAAGACCCGGAGCCTATGACAATGTCCGCAAAGAGTCCAGCTGATGGCCTAGAGCCACAAGAGTATCTCCTGCAAGTCTGCCTTAAAGACTGTGCTGGGAAGGCCCAAAGGTCAGTGGTGGAAGCTAGAAATTCTACACCAGCAGGATGAAGGATCTGTGCCAGCAGGCTAAGGCATTTGGACTGAGCCAGGAAGTGACACTCAAGCTAAGGACCAGAACTCGCCTGAAAAGAACTGCAGCCATCCTCAGCGACAGTGAGGACCTGAGCTCTTCCGATGATAACAGCTGAGGTCCCATCAGGAAAGCCAGTGTGACAAGCTTCTCCACGAGAATCAACAGCACACCATCTTCCCCTCTAGGTGTGTTTTCATACTGTTGGCTACACTCCTTAGCTGGGCCTTCCTCAGCCGGCACCATGCTGATTCCGTTCAGCTGGGTGTTACAGTTAAATATTAGTTAGTCCACCACACAGACCAATTATTGTCCCACTGGTTAATGTTTAAAAAAAAGCTTTGAAATATCTCAGGGGAAATCTCTAAGCACCATATGAGTTCTTCATAGACCACTTTTTACCAATTTTTACAATTAAAACATTACTGATACTACTTCTAATAATAACAATCAGGTGCTAAATTACTAAAAACATAAAGTGAACTTTTCCTCATAGCCACTGTAGCCTAAAGCAGACATGTATAAGGTATTTTTTTTTCCAAATGAACCTTGCATTCTATCAAAAATTAATAAGGACTCTAGGTGCAAAGCAATTCACAAAGAGACCCTTACATTCTGTACAAGCATTCCTGAATTCTTAACAGTAACCTTAGGGTGTACTTTACTATACTCAGTGAAAATCAAAACCTTGTCCTTTCTATAGCCAAGTCTGTTATAATCAAAAGATAGCAAACACTAGAAAACACTCATTTTCTTATCACTTTCCTACACAAAGATGATTTTCACACTATCTTTGAAATCACAGCTTGCCATATGGCATTACTCAAATAATGTTTATTATATAGTTTGTGATGCTCATTCATTAGAAGTGAGAAATCTTTGCTCCTGCTTTGCTGAGATTATAAAAGTCTAGAAAAATATTTCACAAAACAGCTTTCCCATTCATCTGGATTCTGACCTCTGCAAAAAGGAAAGATACATTTCTTTATCCATTGAATTAATATTCTCCTCTTGTGTCAAGATCTGATGCAGGACAGTTTTACTTAAAAAATAGAATTATTTCAATCAACAAAGAATCTTTTTTCTTCACATAGTTAGGTGATTAATAGGGTTTATAGTTGAGAGGCAGACTTTCACCATGGAGTTAAAAGCAGTAAACTGAATTCACCTTTTGCTAATTCAGTTTAACTTCTTAAACACAGCATGTTAAGGGGTTTTGTTGATATTTCTATAATAAATGACCAACTCATTCTGTCTTTTTTAAAGGATCTAATACTCTCTGTGATGTCAGTAGAAGGTAGTAGTGCTTTTACTGAGAGATTTTAGAGAGTGGGTATCAATCCAACCTCCAATTAGGTACCAGAACTCTGTTCATCCTTTTTTCCCAGGCACATAAGTAGAATAGCAGCTTCCCAGCATCTCTTAGTTAGACACAGCTAAATGACTGCACTTAGGACAGTGCACTGTAAATAAAAGGATGTTACCACTAAAAGTGAGCTTTGGATCTTTTGTATGTTACTTCCAGTGCACATTCTGGTGTACAGTGAACCCCAAACTACAAGGGCTGGGTCTCCAAATGATGGCATGGAACATATCATTCAAGAACACACATGCATCGTCACATCCACACACACAGAGGCACACAATTAAACACACAAGTACGTACACGCAAGGACACACAAACACACAGACAGCAGCTCACCCACATCCCGGTGCTACCAACCTATGTTCTGAAATAGATGGGTTGTTTCTGGAGAGGATCTTACTGATGCTCACAAGTATTTCCCTTCTCTTTCTGATGGCATAAGGAAATGTTCCTTATTTCCTCCTTGAAGTCTGCTAAATTTTGAGGAAACATAATTAACTCATAATATTGAGGAGTACATATTTCAGTATTTTAGTGAAGGAATACAAGTGTAACAGCCCATTAGTGAACTTTTTACAAGATTTGATTTAGGTCAGGTATGCATTATTTATTGCTGTATATCATAAATGATAATGCAAGAATTCTTCTAAATTAGAAAGTAAAACTTGAGTTGGAGAAAAAAACTCGTTGTCACGTGGATTTAGCCTTTGGATATAACGTCTTCCACTAAACTGATTCAGAGTTTATGAAGCCATTTATTTCTCCCTCAGCTGGGGCTTCTCTCCCTGGTTAATTTTCATCCTGTTCAATTATTCAACTTTTTAGTTTTTAGAACTACACTGAATTCTCAGTACACCACAGAGAAGAAAATGGAATACTCTCTACTCTGCAAGCTTATCTCTATGGAATAATGGCATTCATATAAGAAAATAACACTTACACAAATTATGGTTTGCCATAGGTTTGCAAAACCCATAAAGCCTCTGGGAATCAAGATATATTGAAAAATCCATTCCATCAGCTACATAAAAAATATTTAAAAGCATCAAGATTCTTTGTGCCAAGTGGAGAAATTACACAGAAAGGTGAAAGGATATTACTATACAGTAAGGCATTTGCCTTAACAGGTTTTCCTTTATTTTTATTAAATATCTGTGGTTCTGGCATAGTGGTTTCACTTTGTACAAAACCCTACTTTACCACAGAGTGATTTTTTTTAAAAACCTGTTACTGGACTTTTTGATAGAGTCAAATTTTGTTGCACATTTCCCTTGTTGTCTAACAGGTCACAATTTTTTAAATAGAGCATTACACTAAAATGTACAAAAATAAGACTGGTTCCTTGAGTTCCATGCAGTATAGGAATGCTCTTCAAGGCTTGAAGATATATATTTAGTATAAACACTTGTTTCCTTTGACATGGATTAGGGAGAAAATATCTACACCTGTTGTGTTATGTTTTATGTTTTATGTTGTATTATGCTTTTTTGTCAAATCACAAATGGCATGATAAATTTTTGATATCAAGTATTACATGTTGCACAAATACATGTTTTTATACATGAATCCATAAACACACATATATTTCATATGTTACAAGGCATAAGAAAATCACCTGAGACTCTTTCCTACAGTATTCCTTAAAAGCACAAATCATCCTAGCTAGCACAGGTTGGATTCTCCTCAAAGCAAAGACAGTGTCTGCCATGGAGCAATGTGAATACAGGACCAAAGCCTTACCTCAGTAACTGACACCTCAGTGCCACTGTGACCTTAAATAGGTACCTATGTTCATGGGCAGAAGAAAACTCAACGTTGAAATAGTGCCTGCAAGGTGATTGCATCTAGCGAATGTGAGCAAGGAGGGAAGGAGGGTGCAGCACATGGTGTTTTGCAGCACGAAGCTCTGATAAACTATGTACATAAGCTTGCAGGTAGCCTTGCTTGCACCACACAGGCGCCCTTTCCCCTTCCTCATCTGTGAAAGTGGATGCAGGATTGGGAGATGGTCTATAAAAAAACAAATATGTATATAGATATAAATGTAGATATAGATATGTATACATTTATATACACATATACACACATATATGCACATATGTATATATAACATATATATCATATATAAAATGAACTTATTATTTATGAGAAGTAAAGACATTCAAGCAATTATGTAAAAGAAATATAATGCATCTGTAATTGGAACTCTTTGAATCCATGACAGTATGCGTGTTCATGCCTCACAGTCAAGTATGTACTCATGTTTTCCCACAATCTGGCTTTTTTGCCACAGATATTCACTCACCCACACCTAACACAATAAAAGTTTCCAATATAAATAAAAATTTGAAACATCTACAATATAATTAGCATCAGATGGTGGTAGTCAATATAAAAAAATAGGGAAGACCCTCTGCCTTTGCAGAATAGTCTCTGCTTGTGCTCTATTTAGGGAGACAGGTGGATATTTTGAGCTGTGCTAAGCAATTACGTTTTCACATGTCTCTCTGCAAATGAATTTGGGTTCATGACTATTCTGTCTTCAGCTTCTTGGAAATACTCAACCATTTGGTAAATAATGTGGACAGATTCCCATCAACCTTGTCCTCTACAGTGCTGTCTTTGTTACTAATCAAACAGAACGATTTTCTTCTAATTAAACTGGAGTTTTGAAGGACAACAAGCTGAAAAGTGGATGTAAATTGATTTGATCATGGAATGGAAATATCCAAATGGAAAATGTTCTAATGTCAAGAAACAAAGAGAAGGCTTAAGCAATATAAGGAAGAATGTTCCTGTGTCGTGACATATGTCATTCAGGGACAGGGAAGGCAGATGTGTTCCTTGGTCCTTTCTAGGGCAGAGTGGAGTGCCTGATGTTTAGGAAGGACTTCACTTTCCTCTGCCCAGTTCAGTTTGACATTTCTAGATGGGATCCTTTGAATCTGAACTGGCAAAGTAGTTACAATTAAATTAACAATTTCTTTTTGAAAAAAATTCAACATTTTGCAAGCTAAGAAGTTGAAGTAATGTGCTGTCATTAGTTCACTAACCTTGAAATAGAGGTCATGCTTTGGTAAAGGGGACTCTCTGGAGACACAAATATACGGATACTAGTCATTTATTTTAGTGGACATTAGCATAAAGTAGAGACCAAGAAAACCACTAAGTGAAACTAAAAAAATGCAGCATTTTTTCTGATCAAAAATCTGAAAAGCTAATTTGAATATTAATGAGACTACATCTACCTATACCTATATATTTTTGTACAAATAATAGTTTGATCATTTTTGCTTCTTAACAAACCCTATCAATAAGTGAAGTAATTATCGAACTGAGAATCATTAACATGGCTTGCCAGTTGTTATTTATTTTCAGTATACTAATCCTCTGACAATCCAGGAAGATAATCAAGAGGACACCATTGTCAAAGTAAATCTTTATTCTAAAATCCCATAATGAACCGCGAAACACAGTTGAATAACCAGAACATTTATCATCCATGTAAACTCAGGTAGGTGTGTGTATTTTAGGTTTAAATTATTTTCCTACATTTACATCATGCACTCCTGAATATAGAGACAGACAATGTTATGAAGGGCATGTTCTAAAATGCAAACTGCACAGGAAACACTTCAGAGAATCAACAACTGGGATCTCATATTATTGAAAAATTTCTGCACTTCAAAAGAAATCACCAACAGAGTGAAATGAAAACCCACAGAATGGGAAAGAATTTTAGGCAGCAACCCCTCAGACAAAAGACTTATATCAAGAACTGAAAAACGTCAAGCCCCACAAATTCAAAGACCCTCTCCAAAAATGGGCAGCTGAGATGAACACACAGTTCTCAGATGAAGATATACAAATGACAAATAAATACATGAAGAAATGTTCACCATCACTGGTCATTTGAGAAATGCAAATTAAAACAACATTGAGATATCATCTCACTCCGGAAAGAATAGCTGCCATCAAGAAATCAACTGATAACAAATGTTGGCGAGGCTGCGGGGGAAAAGGAACACTGCTCCACTGTTGGTGGGAGTGTAGACTGGTGCAATAACTATGGAAATAAGTATGGAGAATTTTCCCATCCAAGTACTAACCAGGCCCGACCCTGCTTAGCTTCCAAGATCAGACGAGATCGGGCGCGTTCAGGGTGGTATGGCCGTAGACAGTATGGAGAATTTTCAAAAGACTAGAAGTGGAAGCTCCATTCACCCAGCTATTCCCCTCCTGGGTATTTTCTCAGAAAACTGAAAAGGTCATGTCACAGTGATATATGTGCAGCCATGTTCACAGCCGCATAATTTGTAATAGCTAAATCTTGGAAACAACCAAGATGCCCATCAACCGCAGAGTGGATGAAAAAAGATGTATTTTTATACAATGGAATATTACTCAGCTATGAAGAAGGATGATCTTGAGGCCTTCATAGGGAAATGGAGAAAACTTGAAAATATCCTCATTAGTGAAATAAATAAGAATCATGTTTATAAATGTCACATTGTGTCTTTAGTGTAAAAAGTAATAAAAATGCAGGAGTAATAAAATTCAAAATGTGTAATTGCTACTATAAAAAAGAGAGGAAAAGAAAATGCTCTAAAGGATATAACTGCATTATGTTTCAGTGTGTAAGATAGATAACCATATTACTAAATTTTTGTTAGATTGTTGAACAGAACTGTTTGCAGTCTCACTGTTTGAATGTGTACTTTGTATGCTTTAATTTTGTAACTTGAACAACTATTTCCAGGATGACAGTATGTAATTTATCAAGTAGTGATTTCTTAGTGTTTTTTTGCTCTTTTATTTTTTTGCTTTGGAATTCTGTATTGTTGTTACCTTTTTTTCTGTTGTTTTTAAATACAATTTTAAAAGATTAAAACAATAAAGGGCATGTTCTATATTTTATTGTGTTGGGAAAATTCTAAAATCTCTATGGCTATCGTCTTCCTGGTAGATGATCCTGCTCCTCCTTGATCCCCTTCAAATTCTGTAGAGAGGAATGTAAATGACAGAACTTGGAGACAGCTGGAAATACAGTGACATCGGCCTGTTTATAGGTAGGAAATACAGTGACACAGCAATATTAACTGGCTCTAGGTAGTTGGTAACTTTTCATTTCTTCTTTTCAAAAATGAGGAAAAAATTCCTTAGGGTTCAAGTGCTCTTTGTCAAGCACAGAGCTAATTTTAACCAGTTTAAATCATAAATGTGTTTTAATAATGAAAACCTTTAGGTCCATGATGTTACAATAGTTATTCTTTTTGAATCCACTGATTAAGACCATTTACAATAAGACCGTGCTCTTTATCAAATCAGTAGGCATCTAAAGAATGTAGATATTATTAATACCCATGCATCCATGTTCATTATTCATGCTGCATATTTTATTTTGTATTATAGCTAAATTAAGGCCATACTCAGTGTTCCATGTGTATATAAATTGCTGGCTGTGCTTCCTGCAAGGCTACCTACCTGCCATGAACCCTCCCCCAGGCCTGGTCACGCAGCTGCATGATTCATCCCATTCCCAAGTGCCTCATTTTTCACCCCGTCATCTGCTTACCAGTCTACCACAACATGGCCCTGGTCATAGCAAGGGTAAGTTCACGGCTCCTCTGGCCCTGGTCTTTGGAACCCTTGGTCTACTCAGAGGAGAAGCCTTACTCCTTGGCATGATCCTCATGTTCCCCCCCCATGTCACCCACTGTGTCACATTTCCCAGTCCCCTCAGTTCCACATTTACTGTCCTCATTGCTCATGCCTGGGGAACTATGTCTAACCTCATGCACCTCAGAGCTGGCTCTGTTCTTGCATCAGCATCTAATAAAAGCGAAATGTGACTGATTTGGAGATTATTGGTAGAGGGCCCCACTCTAACATAGACTACGTAAGGTACAAAACACACATTTATGTGCCTTCATTCACCTGCATGTGTGTGTGTGACACTTGACAGGCATGTAATAAATATCTGTTAATTGATTAATCAGTTAGAAAGTGTCTAGTAATTCTTTGAGTGTTTTGTTAAGAATCTGAAATGATTTGCACCTGTGAAAAGACATGTTCTAGAGCCATTACTTTTCTGTTCTCTTTAACTAAAACTCTGGATTGCAAAGTAGTTTTAAATCCTTTTTATGAGGATGAAGACACTACAAATTACTAGAAATACAAATTTTAGTCCTTCAGTTAGCAATATTTATAATAGCTAATATATATGTGAAGCATATAATGTCTATAAAGTATACAAATGTCCATAGTTGATATGTATCTACTCATTTCAATAAAAACCATTATGAGATATGAACTATTGATTTTATTTGAATTTCTCAAAGAAACTGAGGCATAGAGAATGCCTAGTGGTTGTAAGGACTGTGCTGGGAAGAGCACACAGCCAGCCTGGCCCCTGAGATCCTGGGGTTAGGTTAGGGTTCCTGAGAGAGATGTGTAGGTGCCTCTAAGGGGATGTTAATGATGGGAACTGGTTCATGTGATTCTGAAAGCCAAAAAGTCCCACGATGAACATTAGCAATGTGGATGTCCAGTGTGAGTCAGTTCAAGTCCGAAAGCCCAAAGATTGGGACAAACATAAAACCAACTGGTGGCCACTACTGGAAGCTTCAGAGAAGCAGCTCCCACTGCCTGAGGGCAAGAGGCTGAGAGCCCCAACAAAAGGACAGAGAGAATCTGCCTTTTTCTGCCTGTTGGTTCTGCCAAAGCTGTCCACAAGATGAGTTTCACCCACCAGCACTTAGGAGGGTGTATCTTCTTAGCTCAGTCTCTTGCTTCAAATATTATCTCTTCTGGAAACATGCAGGTGCAGCCATAAATAATGTTGCACCTGACGTTTGATCATTCTTTAGCCAAGTCGAGTTGACACATAAGTAAACTCACAGCTACCCACTAGCGTACCACGCCACTGATCATGTTAGTGTTCATTGGTTCTCCTTTGTACTTCCCCTCCCTTCTCTTCCTTTTCCTTCTCTTCTCTTCTCTTCTCTTCTCTTCTCTTCTCTTCTGTTTTCTCTTTTTCTTTCTTTCTTTCTTTCTTTCTTTCTTTCTTTCTTTCTTTCTTTTCTTACTCCCTTTTCTCTAAATTCCATTGCACTTATTAGGCAAAACTGAGCAAGTGTCTGTTTATCTGTGTGTGTATGTGTGTGTGTGTGTGTTCCTGCACTATAATCTTTGAGAATTACAATTTTAGTTAAAATTATGTTTATGGTTCTAGGTCAGTTACAAATTTAATTCTAAAAACAAATTTTATGTACCAGAAAACTCTTTAAAATCCAGTGTTGATATTCCATAATCATTTTTTTACACTAAAAGTACCAATATTTATATCTTTCAAATTTCTTATCATCCTAACAAGTCAAGCTGCATAAACATATGTGCCAAAGTGTATGTGTCTCATTTAGGTAGCTCTTCTATTTATTGTTATTTATATAAGTGATATATTTCATAGCAATTTCTAGACAGGTTAAATATTAAATATATCTGTCACTTTTAAGTCAAAAAATATATGCATAAAAATAACAATAAAACATTGAGTAAAACTGAAATGGAAGGTGGGATTGTTATTTCATCACACAAGGGTCACAGAACACCAAGCAGTCAGATGAGAGTGCCTAGGATAGGAGACCGGAACAAGCAGTCATATTCATCTGAGTTAGAATATCTTGAATACTTCATTAACTAGCCTTTCCTACCCTGACTACTGTGAGGAGGGTAGGAGAATATAAGAAAAGAATGTACTTATCTTAACAAAGTCACCACTAAGTAGATGGAGATTATATATATATATATATATATATATATATATATATATTTAAATGATTACAAGTCAAAAAAGAACAACATAATACTCAAAATCATATTGCCTACTGAGCCCACAGTGATTATTTTCTATATACTTATTCTATGCATAAACTTCGTTTTGTTGCAAAAATAGAAATACGATGTTCTTTCAGAACTCAGAGCTGAGAGGAGCTGATATGACTGTGTGCACTGAGTAATAAACCAGCACATCTACATTTTACAGAGCTTTGCCTGTGTGCAGTACTATCTGAAAAGAAGCCTAAGCAATGCAGTACCTAATGTGAGTTGTGAATATAAGTTTTGTACTTGCCAAAATAAGAAAATAAATTAAAGAAACATTCTGGGAAAAAAAATTTTTAAACTATCCAAACATGAAAGCATAAAGTAGCACAACATATAGAACACTGGGAAGAAATTTCAAATTTCCCGAAGAATAAGTATAAAGTGTTGGAACCATGGAACATGAACTTAGAAGTTAAATATGAAAAAGCTGCCAATGCCATGACAGACAGGGATGTCGTATCTAACCCTGGGGAAAGCGAAGGCTGGACTCTGGTGGAGAGAGGTCTTCTTGGTGGGAGAGTGCGTCACAAAGGGTACCCACTAAGGAAGTGGCAGTGTGCATAGCAAGTCACACAGTGCATTTGAAAGTGGAAGAGATTACATGAAAAGTTAGCTAGGGGGGCTCTCCGCTTTCTCGTTTGCCAAGTAGAATAAGCCTATGTATTAGCTACCAAAAAAGAGAATATAGAATAAGAAAATATTAAAAGAAGAAAGGCTGCTCTTTACCATAGGCATTGTAGATTTATGGGACAGGCATATGATAATCCACTTGGATGGACAATCATATTTTTTAAACTCTGTCTTAAAAATCTTGAATTTCAATGATGACAGCAATTAAGTCTAGTGAGTTTTAAGGATTGAAAGTAATATTTTTTAAATAGTAATGTTAAATATGAAAAGTTTTATTTTTTACAGATTGTTATTTCTTAATGTTGTAAGTCCATAGTTATAAAATTTAAACCTGCTCATGCTCATCTAGCTTCCAATTTTGAAAAAAATTTCTTTTTCCTTTCATCCTAAGATGACGATGAGCAGCACAATTTGCTTGAGGTTCTTCACCTTTGTTAATGATCATCGTGAAAGAGAGCCTCTCCAACAACTCAGCTGTCAGCACAGAAGCCATTTTATTTTTAGAAGAAGTGCTAGTTTCTAATTTTCTGACAAAAATTATAAAGAGAAAAGTCATCTGTTGGCTTTCGGGGATGCCTAATTTAGCCATGTGAGGGGCTGTTTCTGGAAGTCTGGAAGAGAGGTGTGGACTGAGGATCAGGTCAGGGAGGGCTCATGTTCATCAACACTTTTTCAGGTGGAAGGAGGCAACAGTGAATACTGAATTAGCCAAAGGCAAGTCAGCAAGAAAAACGCAGACATGGGAGAAAATCGTGGAATAGCAAAATGCTCATATTATCACATTTCCTAAATACAGTAAATTTTTAAAATGATAAAGAGAAAACAAGATTAAACCACCTACTATGTGTACGTCTGAGTTTAATGAATATCAACATTATTTGGAATAAAATAAGAGCACTATTTGCTTTTGTTGAATTCTTTTGGTGGAGCCTGATATTCTTGTATGAATTCGGCTGCAGTTTTCTTTTGTATTTTAATCTCCTTCTTCCCTGCGGATGTGATTCTCAGCTTGATATGTGGGAGGAAGAATCATGCAGATGTCTAGAATTTTTATCTCTTCTCCCAGTAGGTCTGTCTTTAATTCAGTCTCCCACACTTGTACCTCTAACCCCCTTAATAAAAATGAAATCCCTTTTATTCATTAGCATTTTAATAGAAAAAGAAGACTACAATAATAGTACATGCTATGTCCATATGCTACGTTAAATAGGACAGAGCATTCTGTAATTCCCAGAAGGAAGTCTCGTGCAGTCTTAACACAGCCTTTGATTGCATCAGCCGTAGATGTGGTGTATTTTCTTCACACCTAGCAATTACAGTAAAAAACACCTACATGTCTAGAGAAAATACTTAGAAATTTTTCCTCTGTTGTACGAGCATATGACATCACCAAAACTTCTTTAACTATTTGAACTATTGTGAGGTACAATGAAAATAAAACTATTGTAGATCTAACGAGATCATATAAAGCAACCATTTGGGCTCTCTGTCAGGTGGTACATAACTTGTCACCTAGGCCAGCAATGTTCCAAATTTATTACCTTGGAAACATTAATAAGTTAATATATTTCAAAATCTGTCTTTCTCCCTGAAAAGCATATTTGTTGGAAGCGTCTTGTCATGCACATTTTAATTTTCAGTGGCCACTATGACTCAAAACATTGCTCAACTATGATTGACCCAATGATTCTCCAGCACAAGATGGTGACAAATACATTCCATCAGCTTTGAGATGATCAGACCACCAGGGAAAAGATAAAGAGTAAATGGATATGTTTCATAATGTATAGCCCTTATTAGTATAAAAGAAACAAATAGAAAATGCAAAACCCAAGTCTACTAGGCTATTTTTATTTGATTATTTTAGCTTATTATTTTAAACCATATTACTATTGCCACAGTTTTCAGTTGCTAGTCAATATGAAAAGTGTCCTGTAATTAATATTTGAAGTATTAGACAGGTATTTTGAATTTAGAAATGCAGCTTTGATATACCAGCTTATAATAAATGTATGTCACAAATCTGCTTGCAAGGACCGATGTCTCATAGGCATTTCTAGCTTTCAATATGTCTTTATTTGGTTGCTTATAGTAAACCATTAACAAAAAATACAAAATCACAAACAAAACTTGTGATTATCTCTAGGATGATGTCATAAATTTAATAATGCCCAAATAAATTTTATCATTTTGATCCCCGGCAAGTAGTTTGCACTAGTTTAATTATTGTCATATTATAGATAATTAAACTGAGGCTCAATTATCTGTCTACAGTTCCTCAGCAATTAATAGCAAATGTCAAACAGAAATCCAAATCTTCAGATTCCCAATTCAGGTATTCTCTTTCTGTATTCGTCACATCTATAATATCACACCTAGCATAAATCAACTGAAAGCTTACTAGTTGAATAGAGCTGCTCTTCTTTAAAAGAGACCTACATTTTTCTCCCCAAGTCATTTTTAATCACAATCCCTTCCAGCACTGTGTGGCTTGTCTCCTTATCTCTGGCTCCCGAAGTCGGCATTCATATTTTCCCCTCTTGATTAAGTGCTATGGAAATCTCTAAATGATATTATGCATTTTCTATGTCATCTTTTTTTCTTTTCATGATAGAAAGTTTCCATGTGCTTTATAAGATACATTTTGGGGGAGGATGCTAAATTTTAGGAAAATATGTCTGCACTAAATAACATATGAGAGTGTAGAAATTACGAATTTAAAGTTTCTAGTGGTGCTGTGGATCATGATATGTCAAGCAAATTTGGCAAGAAAGTATTTTAAAAAAAGAAACTTCTACCTCTTCTGTTATTTTATTTTTTCATTTGATTTTAGTTTCCAATCAGAGTCATTACTGTCTATAGATATTACTCAAAGTCGAGAGAATATAAATCGAGAAGAAAGGAAAAGCATTTTATTGCCAGAATACTGTTAAAAGGCCCGAAGTTAGCATTTGTAATGCATCAGTTACTATTCCAAGCAGCCCAGAACGCCCTGAGGGACACAGTGAAGCCAAACGCTGGTCTTATGTTCTGTTGACTTTGGGCCTGGTGCTAAAACCCCCAGAAGCCGCCTGAGGGTTTCATAGTTTCAATCCACTCTGCCCAAATCTTCTCAATATTAACCTGAAGATTAAGTTGCTGAGGCACCAGCCACTGGGTCTTCTGCAATACCGTTTTTATCAAAGTGCCCTCAAGGACCTCGGAGTTCCTACCGTGCTATCCCAAAGTCGGCTTCCTTACCCCCGAGGGCCTTGGTCACTGCCCCAGGCCTTTGTTTCCAGATTTCCTACTATCTGCGGACTCTGCCTCCCTGTCCATTTCTTCACATATGGACCCAAATGTTTTCAATCATGCCATCTGAAGTTAATGCTTCTGAACTAAAAAGCTTCATTTAATTCTCATTCTTTTCCCATTCACAGGCAGATTTTTGAACTAGTTGTCTTCTTGCTGTCTTCCAGTCACATGGACTGATGACCATTAACCTCATTCGGTCACTATGGGTTAATTTGCTTTTCCAAAATTTCATGTCAATGAATGTAATATGTTTCCTTTGCCATCTGGCTATCTTCAAATATCATAATTAAATTGGGATTCGTTCATATTAGTAAATGTATCAGTAATTTATTCTACCTTATTTTATGTGCCATAATTTGTTTATCCTCCTATCTGTTTAACGACAGTTGGGGTTTTCCCAGTTTTTTGTTTGTTTGTTTGTTTTTATTAGTTTTTTTAATGAAAACAAATTTGTCAAGAATATTGGTGCACAAGTCTTTATATAGGTGTATGATTTCATTTCACCTTGTAAATACTAATAATCAAAGTAGCTGGAACATATGTTAGTTATACAGTTAGCTTTAATACTATTGCCAAATAGTGTTTTTATATCTCTATACAGTTCTAAATATCCACTAGGAGTATAGTGGAGTTCCTTCCCTCCAACTCATAGCAAAACTTGGTATAATTAGACTTTAATAAACATTTTAACAAGTGTTCTAATATCTTACTGTAGTAATTTTTGCATTTCCTTACTAGCTAATCATATAAACCCTAACCCGAATGATATTAACCTTAACCTTAACTCTGACTCCAGCAGAAAAAAAACCATTCATGTATTTATTGTGTGTCATTTTTATGGAATTTTCAAAGATGTAGTCCATTTTAATATAGGTTGTTTCTGTGAGAACTCTTTAAACATTAATAAATCCTTTATCAGATATTTGATATGTATATACATTGTCTTAACAAGTATTTTGCATTTTCACTCTCAAAATGTGTTTTTCAAATTTTTTAATTTGATGGAATTTAATTTATCAAAAATTTTTTCTTATGCATTGCATTTTTGGTGCTGTATGTATGTAAGAAATCTTTGATTCAACCACTCAAAAGCTATCTACTGTGTTTTCTTTTAGAAGTTACTGTGTTAAAATTCACCTTTTTGGTCTGAAGTAAATACTGCGTTTTCTTTTTTCTATTGAGTGTTAAGTGTGGATTAAATTTTGTTGTTCTCACTTACTTTCAAATGGTTTTCCAGTTGTTTCAGCAGCACAAATTTAATAAAACTTTTGTCTATCTCTTTGACTAATTTTGTTTTGTTGTTATTGTTGCTGTGTATTTATTTGTTTCAGCTATATTTTATAGTTCACAATCTTCAACTCAAACATTTTTGTCCAGTAGCTAAGTACTTCCCACATATTAGTACTATTTTAAATAAGAATACATTCTTCAGTTGTCCACCATTAATAATATATAGAAAAACAGGTGAATCTGGTATATTGGTTTTGTAATGTGAAACTTTATTAAACTCATTGATTACAATGACTATTTTTTCAGATTTTTATAAGGTTTTCCAGATAAATCATTATGTCACCCACAATGGTTTAACTTTTCTTTCCCACTTGGATTATATCTGTATGTCTATCTATCCATATCTACCTCTGTATTTATTTCTCTATCTCTGTATTATTCTCTAATATTATTGCAATGAGTACAAGTTTCAGCACAATGGCAAATAAAAGTCAGAGTAGAAATCTATTTCTTGCCGTAATAGAGGGTAAAAATATTCCATTATTCAATATTAAGTAGAGGGTTATGAAGAATGTCTTAATTGATTAATGAAATTTCATTCTATTCATAGCTTATTGAAATAATTTTGTCCAAAGTAAATGTTGAATATTTTCAAATATTTTTTCAGTACCTACTAGGATGAATACACATCCTAGTAGTTTTTATTTTTCAATCAGTTAAAATGCATGTAGCCATGTGGGTCCACTCAGGAGACAGAGCTCACAGAGTTACGTTAAAAAGAAGGAAAGTCTGAAATAAATATAGTTATCTATAATAAAGTGTGTAAGATACAAAGAAACTGGATATTTTACCTGAGAATTAAAGAGCACAAGAAGGGAAGATTTTAGGAGCTTTGGACCAGGTTGAGAAAGTATAATTCAGCAAACAAAATAGTAGAGAAATGCATTTGTCTTTGATCACATTTCTAGGGGTGACCTTTAGTTAACAGGCAAACCATAGGAAACCTTCCAGTGTATAAAACAACAGGAAGTCCGTAACAAGGACTGATCATGCAAGGGTCACACGGTGAGAACAGGAACCTTCCTAACCAGGGGCTATGAGGGGCTTGAAGAAGGAAGGGCAGCTTGACTGGTGTGAGCCCTGAACTACAATGACACAGGGACCCAAGCGTGGCACAGTGCTCAGAGTTCACCAGACACACCCACCTTCACTCAGCCAGCACCGCTACCGCCAGAAACCACGTGTCTTTACGGTGCCTTTTACCAAGGAATTGTAATTTTGTGCTTATTTCCATGCCGAAATGCTAAAACAAACACTCTATGTATCAGAAGGTACACTGAGAACTAAGGCACTCTGAGAACTAAGAGGCAATGAACTGGTAAGTCTCACAAAGCACACTTTACCTTCCATTGGCACTCATCCCTACACCTTTTAACTCTTTCTCACACACAGTAATGTAAGTATTCCTATCTGTGGCAAAACACTAATATCTTTCTTCTGGTAAGGTTCTCACTCCAAAATGAGAAAACACGAAGTGCAGACAGCTTTTGTTGGGATTTGTAAACAACATTAACTACTCTTCATATTCAGCGACAGTCATGCTATGTGTTACCTAAAGACTGAAGTGTTAAATTAATCATTAATAACTCATCCAGAAGCTAAATATTTAAACCAAAACACTAATGAAGAAGAAAGATGAGAATTTTATATATATATATATATATATATATATATATATATATATATATATAACAACAAGCATAGAGACAATATGCAAAATTACTACAGTTCTGATTGGCCAGAGTTGTAGATGATTCCTTTGGTTTTCCATAACTACCCATTCAATATTCCACTGACTCCAGCCAGACCCTCAGCTCTTTTGTTTTAAAGGGTAGAAAAATCTAAATTTTCACCCCCAACTGATCTGCATCTTCAGTCACATTCCTTTTTTGGTGATTTTAGTTTTCCACTAATATTTGTCACCGAACATGGCAGTGCCAAGAGGTACTCTAAAGAACCTCCTTCTCAACACCATCCTCTTTGCCTCTATTGTGCAGTGCAACTCTAATTTCCCTTTGGTAATCAATCTCAGTCATTCGAGTCACTATAAAATTTTTTTCGCCCCTTAGGCTCATTGATTTAAAGATACCAAAATGGGCAAATAAAATCTTTCTTTTTTAACATTAATTTTATTTGGCATATTTTAGACATACATAATGATTGCATTCATCATAGAGAATTTGTACGAGTACATGATATAACTTATTTCTTACCCATTCCCCTCCCTTTCCTTTCTCCCCTCCTTACCTCCCCATTTACAAAGCTTTGTTTCCATGTTTTCCTTCTTTTCTCATTTTTTAAATTTTTCGCTTCTTTCCTTTCCCCTTCCCCACTCTCTCTCTCTCTGCAATAAATCTATCTTGTTCTCCCCTTTGACTATTTTCCTCCTATTTCAAAACACATTTTGGTCCTTATTTAAACTTTTGGTGTATCTAAATACAGAATGCAGTATTCACACATGCATGTCTGATTTACTTCACTTAAAGAGTATGCATTCAAGATGCATTGATTTTCCTAGAAATGTCCCAAGCTTACCCTTCGTTATTGCAGAGTAGTAATCTATTATATTTTTAAAAACTACATCTTCTTTATCCATTCACCAGTTGATGGGAAATTGGATTGTTTCTGACACTTGGCTATTGCAAACTGTGCTTCTATAAATATGAGTGTGCAGGTATTGCTGTGATATGATGCTTTTAATACTTTTGGGAAGATACGTAGGAGAGGAATGGCTGGGTCAAATGGTACTTCCTAGAACCTGAGGAATTTTTACACTTATTTTCATAGTGGTTACATCAGTCTTTCCTCCCACCAACAGTGGAGCGGGGTTCCTTTTTCTCCACAGCCCCTGCAGCATTTGTTATTAGTTGATTTTTGGATAATAACCCTTCTTTAAGATGGAATCCTGGTGTTTTAATTTTCATGATTGCAATGAAGAAAGATGTTGGACATTTTTTCATATATTTATTTGCTCTTTATATTTCTTCACCTTCATCCTTGGACTTTCAGCCTGTAAATTTCTTTTTGAGTTAAATGTGTTTCTTGTATGCAGCATATTGTAGAATCTTGCTCCTTAGTCCATTCTGCTAGTCTGTCTTTTGATTGGTGAATTGAGACCATTAACATTGATAGTTATAACTTACATGTATTGACTTACCCTTTTCATGTTATTTTCCTGTTGTTGGCTCCCCCGCTTTTTTCCCCTCCCTCTGTTTAATTGTTTGCCTTGCTTGGTGGCTTCTTTCTGTTGGGGTTCATGGAATTGTAGTCCTTTTTATCTTTTTGTAGAATGTCCTTCATAATATTTTGGAGTGCTGGTTTGGTGGTCATAAATTTCCTCAGATGTTCTTTGTCATGGAAGTATATTGTTTCTTCATCAGCTTTGAAAGATAGCTTTGTGGGGTACATCAATCTTGGTTGAAGGTTGTTTTCCTTTAAAATTTGAAATGCTTCACTCCAACCTCTCCTTGATTTGACAGTTTGTGCTGAGAAGTCAGCTGTGATTCTAATGGCCTTTCCTTTACTGGTGACTTGTTTCTTTTCCCTAACAGCATTTAAGATTCTATTCTTGAATTGAATTTCTGGAACCTTGACCATGATATGCCTAGATGTAGATTTTTTTGAACATGTTGGAGTTCTACATGCCTCACTTACTTATATGTCAAATTCTTTTTCCCTACTGGGGAAGCTTTCTGCCATGATGTATGTGAACAGGTTTTGTTTTGTTTTGTTTTGTGTTGATCTCATTTGTGCTACCACTTGCTTTTCCATTGGAACTAATCAATCTTAAATTATTCTTCTTTGCATCATCTAGAAGCATATGGATGGAGTTCTCAAAATCCCTATCTTTTTTAAAGAAATCTTTTTTATCATGATCACTAACCCCCAGCTTGTCTTCTCTATCTGAGATTCTGTCCTCATGTTGGCTCATTGCACTGTCGAAACTGTAATGGATTTTTTTTTTTATTCTCCTGGATATCTGCTTGAATCTGTCTCATGGATTCCATTTCTTTCCTATGTTGGGCATTTATGGCTTCCATTATCTTCTTAAGCTCCTGTTTCTTTTATCTGTATCTGCTCCAGGGTCACTAAACATGGTTTCCATTATGGCAGATTTTTCTCTAGAGTCTCATTCAATTTCTTTGTTGATACCACTTCAGAGAGGTCAGGTGGGTAGCTTTCAGATTGGCCCACCTCAATGCTCCCTCGGCTTGTCTTTGGTGAGCTGAATGTCTGGGGTTGCATCTTGTTTAAGGTTCTTCTCATTTTTTTTCTCTTTTCTTTTCTTTTCTTTTCTTTCTTTCTTTCTTTCTTCTTTCTTTTTTTCTTTCTTTCTTATCTTTCTTTCTCTGTTAGTTTAATTCCTGGGTTGATGCTTATAACTTGCCTGTGGTGAGTTGCTTTATTGCTAATATTTAGAAACTTTAGGAAATGACTAGTTCTCCAAGGGATCTTCCAGGTGTAGCTGGTTTTGGGGGTTTTGAATCTGTTACAAGATCCTACTGCTTCAGTTTGTTGGGGATGAGAAATTACTTCCTGTTTGTCCCATCCCCTGGTTCTTTGGCACTATGCCACAGTTTTTTTCTGTGGCCCGTAGTAAATCTCTGTCTTGGAATACCTGAAATAACAGCTGGTTATAACAATTCTGTCACTTTTGGCTAAAATGTGACCATTAGCAACAATAATAGCATCGAACACAGCCCAGAAAAAGACAAACTGATGTAGCCATTAATTTGGCACTTTTGACTGTATGAACTAGATTTGTAATTATATACCAAAATCTAAAACAAACAGAAATTATAAGCAGTGTGTAAATCCTTAATATGTCAATTTTACCCTAAAGTGTTAAAATTTAAAAGGGATTAGGGAAAAGTAAAGTGGAAAAAAAGAAGAGATTAGAATTAAGCATGGAGTACAAAGAGGGATCACACTAATTTTGGGAACCTAGTGCAAAAAATAAGAGGCAAAGAGAGAAGAAGGAAATAAAGAGAGGAACAGAGCAGATCCACAACCATAAAGAGGTTAGAAATAATGTTCACACTCATATAAAGATAAGATCAAACAATGAAGGAAAAAAATCAAAGCACATTTTAAAAAATGAGACAGAGAGAAAAGAAAAAAGAAAAAGCATTTCACTTATGAGTTTGTCTCTGTTGTCCCTGGTCGGCAACATGTGGAGAAAGGGTCTAGATCTATGTTGATCTAGCCCAGCAAGCAATCAGTAGCTTTATAGTGTTTAGTAGATAATCTCAGGGAGGCTGGACTAGGAAGATGTTTTGTAAAATATTATTATCAGACAATATTATGACACACAGAAAGTTAACTCATGTAGTTCTGAAGCAATGTTGTGAAGTTATACTTTTTGTCCAGATAAAAACAACTTCTTTTTATCATAGGTAGACATTGGTATGATGAAAAGACTTGAGGCAGGTCAATAGCAGTAAACAAAGTGCTAGGTGCTGTCTTGACTTCTTTAGCTAAACACAGTATATCTGGTACTATAGAAGGTACAACTGAAATTATGTCATATAAGCTTATTACAGTCTAGTTCTTCTTCATCTCATGTCTGTATAAGTTAAAATAGGATGGGATATATATTATCATCCCTACATCTTTGAAGTCTCCTTGATTATATTAATCTCTGAAATTCCCCCAAGGATACAGTATTATTTCTGATTACTGTTCTATTTTGTCAGGAAAAGAAAATTCAAAGGATTCTATGTAGTCCTTTCCAGCATAATGGATCACACCACAAATTTTTTAAAAACCATTGCAGGTATTCTGATGACTGTTCAATAAATCTATTCCAAGTATATATTCAGGAGCTAAGAAACTTACCAGAAGGATTTTCTTTAGACCTATTAGGGTAGCTATAATTCAGACCTAAGATTCCACTTGAACATCATAGACCCCCATATTCACTGGACCACCATGGTATTTCAAATCTCAAGAATAAACTTCAGTGAAAGGCAGTGTCTAGTAATCTCTGAGTATTTATTTTCCCCAGTGCTGGTAATAGATGTACATCCCCCTGGGGAAGGACTAGAGAAAGTTTACAGTGTCTGCTTGCAGCAGTGGCACAGTGTCCTGCCTTGCGATGACTAATACTTCATGATCATTGAGGAGTTATAGGTCTGTGAATTGAGTTATATCTTAAACTGGTGAGAGACTACAGTGATCCACTTTGGAAACCTAGGCCCAGTGAATTAGTACCAAATTTAAGGTATTTCCTATTATGTAGATCAAGCAATACGCTAGTAACCTATCAATCTATGTCATTCCTAGGGACACTGTGACCAATTGGCCAGCACAAAAGATCTCTGCAGGTCAGTGCATTCTAATTACTGGCACAGCCTTTTTTCCATTTATGGTTGATTTGCTCACCTTGACTTTAATGATTAAGCACCATCATTTAGCCTTTGCTACTCTGGAATCTCACTATTCCTTTTTGAAACTAAGGAAGCCATCTTAATAGTGACATTCCCTGCAGCACACCAGACTTACAGTGGAGGCAACCATAAAGCCTTTTAGAAACTTTCTTGTCACTAATGTATTGATAGATGCTTTAGAAGAAAGAGTACACTCTAGATCCTGTATAGCTAGGCTGTGAGATAGGCATGCATGTCACTCCTGAAAAACACAGTCCAACCTTTCTATCTTAATAGCCTTTGGATTGTCTTCTTACATCATGTCAAGGAATCTTTGCAATCTAATCTCATTAAATAGATACTCTGATTTAATTTACACCCACTTTAATATCCGAGTAACTGTTCAGTGCCACAGCCAGAGGTATGAGACAATATATGACATCTGGAGTATCTAGCAAGTGAAACACACCAATGAATTCAGTCCAACCGAGTATAACATTTTACCTTCCTTGGTCTATCACCCTGAATGCTCATGCCCACATTTCCCACATCTCTGCGGATGCTTATTAGCTTGCACAAACTTCTAAGATATGTGCTATGTTCATCTCCTCTTGGAATATTGAGGACAGCAGCACTCGTTCTCATGGAGTACACTGACATGGGACCCTAACTATGGGCTTATTAACAAGTGGGTGATTGCAATGGGTCTTGAGGAAAATGAGCATCCTTTTCAGGGTTATGACAGAATTTTCAGGCTGATGGAGACTAGTTTCTCTAGTCCATGTAAGACCAGCCTCTTCTATTCTAAAGGAGTCTAAGAATGACAAGGAAGTTTGAGATTTTCCATTTTATCTGAGTCCAATGTGGTGTGCATGTATGGAATTTTAGTATTTAATTCTTTCCTGATGAAGTCTTAACTTTCACATGGAGAAAGTGAAGGACTTTAGGGGAGATTAAGTTAAAAATATAACAACTCCCATGATTAAAAATCACTTTTGGATTTCAGAAATATTTATTCCTTAGCTACTAGAAATGAACAAGTCTTTCCGGACTGTCTTGGATGTTATATGGTTATCACAGTCATAATGCAAGCAAGAGTATATCTGTTCCAGTAAAACATAAGAATCTTAAAACATGATTTCTTTATTTCTTCTGCATTTGCCTTTAGGCTATTTTCCCCATGGTTTTTACCTACATTATTATTGTGTTATTTTCACTTGAAATAATAAATTATTTTTTCAAGAATTTAAAATAAAAATAAACCTTTGCAGTTGTAAACATAGTTATTTTGTTCAGTAGTCATTTCCTTACACAGATTCATATTTCCATCTGATATTTTCCTTTTCCATAAAGAATTATGTTCAATACTTTTAGTAGGTGGAATTTTAAACTTTTGTATATCCAAAACTAACTTTATTTCTCTTTCTCTGTTTTGAAAAGCATTTTCTTTTCATGTATATTTATAGATTGTCAGTCTTGTTTTAATTTTTTCCTAGCATTTGGAAAGCCTTTGCCTTTGGCTTGTTTTATTTCTGATTCAAAAGACACTGTAATTTTTATTTTTGTTCCAAGTATGCAACATGTCATTTTGTTTCAGAATGCTTTTAAGACTTTGTCTTTCATTACTTATTTAAAGTCACTTCAATTATAATACCTCTTAGTGTAGCTCTTTATGAATCTGGCACTAGAGGCTTTGTTTTGGTATTACTTAAACTTGGTATGTCTATGGGTTATTAGATTTTATCAGATTTGGAAAATGTTCACCCAGTTTTCATAATCTACTTTTTTCCCTTAGGAGACACCAGTTACATACGTGTAAACTTACTTTAAACTGACCCCGCATCACTTAACTGTCACTCCCTCTCTTTTCTCTTTCTCTTTTTTCTCTCTCTCTCTAATTTGCTCTCTCTCTCTCTTCCTCCTACCCTCTATCCTTCTCTCAATATTTTCTATTATGCCTAGGAGCTAATATTTCCTTGAATGTATCTTACAGGTCAATAATTCCATATGGTGTATTTTTGTTCTCTGAGCATTTTAATATTCACATCTCAAAAACAAATTTGCATTTTTGTATCCTCATGTCTTTACTTACTAGATCCATTATTTTCTCTAGTTCTTCAACACTTACATATATTCATAACATCAATTTCTTACCATAACCATTATGACCATGTTCACTTTCCCCTTGAGTCCACAAAATCATGAATTCAAGTCAAAAGTAATACTTCATATTTTAACTGGTATTCTTGACAGCAAACCTCACCTGATTACTAACTTCCAGCATCTCTATTGATTTTATGTACCTATTTACACTCATCTCCGCTATTCATTTGCTAATCGTGTGTCTTCTCTAACCACAAGGTAAGCTCAGTGAGGGATTCGCATCTGTGTTCCCATTGCTCTACTGCAATGCCCACAAAACCACTGACACTTGTTTACTGAATATGTCCCTGGATGAATGGTAAAACAAGTATTTAATTTACTGACTGATTAAGCCCAAGGAAAAATTATTCACAAACAATAAAATGGAAGAGGAGAAGAGTCTGGCCAAAGAAAAACAGAGGCTATGGATAAGTTACAGTGGTTTCTGTTCATCATCTTTCTCTTTCTTGATTACATTTCAGAAAATAGTACTTACAAGTGGACGGCAGTGTACTTAGTGGCTTTCCTAGTACTTCGTTTTAAGCTGGATGTCCTCCCAGAAACAATTGCCTAATGAAATGAGCCATTTGATTCACATGTAGTTTTTCTTGTTCTCTAGGGGACAGTTTTGCAGACTGTTTTTGTGAACCACTTCTTTCCCTAATAACAGAAGAACTTTGAAGCACTTGACTTCTTTGCCCTCTGATTCAAACTGAAGGGTGGTTAGAAGGACAGCTTCATACACAAAGGACAGGGTGATGTTTTAATTTTCTTTCTCTTATGCCTGTGAAAGTCAACTCTAAATCCTGCTAAGTAATGAGTCTTTTGAGCTTAGATTACATTTAAGGATTCCACAAAGAGAATATTATATTACAGCATCATTCTCTAGTTTCTAAATGCCAGCATTGATATCACCAGGCAGCATAAAGATATCAATCATCAGGAAGCTTATTGACTGTTCAAAATAGTTCTATCGATATCTAATTTGCTGTCTGATCTAATGCACAGTCAGTTGGTACAATGCCCAAGTTCTGACGCTGTCTTTCAGAATATGTTATCTTTCCTTTTAGATAGTGAGAAAACGCTTGGCTTTGTCTCCAGACCTTACACACACAGATCCATATTACATGCCAGAAGGGAAAATCTTCCAGAGAAGCACTGTTGTCTTATCCTTGTGTCCCTACCATTCACTAGCTTTGAGTTGAAAAATGATGCAGAGAATCGACTACAAGTTGTACATTCATAGAGTAGGGAATCTTTCAAATATTCTATAAAATTTTATGATAGAACTCAGAAATAGAAAGCCCTGTCCATCACTTATTAGAAAATACTGCATTACATACTTAACTTTGTTGGAAACTTAATGTTCAATTTGAAATGACAGCTAGGGAAAGGTTGTAAGTAACATATATGCTTCCCAGGGATCCTATCTGATTTTGAATCCTTCTCAGAGTCTTATTTTTATCAATTTGTACAGTCATATTCTTTTTCTCCATGAGTGGAAAGAGGAAATCCTAGCCAAAGTACAATCAATGAAACTTTCATTTTATTAGATAAAGTCTTGCTCTGTATATTAATGGATATGGTACCTAAAGGACAACTGAGACACTGACTCTAATACACCAAATGTTTATTGATTGCTAGCATATGTTTCAATATTTGTATTAGTGGCCTGTGCACCACATAGATATGATCTTGTCTGCATGAGTTTTAGAGTAAAATAGAAGACAATACCAGAAACTACAAACCATGTAGTTAATTTGGGCTTCCCATGGTTCATATTCATTCTATTTTCTTTGAAGGGTATAATTTGAAAACTGTTCACTAATTTAAGAAGTTCTATTTTGGAGCATGATGAAATTTTAAAAACTGTCAAATCTCGATTTCTTAACCTAACTGTTCATTTTCATTCACTTCACCCCCCTCTACCAAAGTGAAAGGGTATCATGTCATCACTACACCCTAGCACATTTGGAGAAAAAGCTGATACTTAACAATCTTTCTGAAAACTACAGTATCTCATTGTCTGTTGGCTACTGGACTAAATAGAGGAAGAACAGAAAGTAGCAGTGTGGCCTTTCTTTCCTTTATTATTGAAGACAGATTTTGTGATTGTTTAAAATGTTCCTCAATTTATAATATTAATCTTACTGATAGAAAAAGAATTCAGTTATTAGTTTTCTCCATCTCATGTCATTCTCCATCTCATCTCCATCTCATCTCAGAAACTTTATCATTTGAAAACATCCAGTATATCAGGAAAGAGGATTTTGGTACAAATGTGACATTTAGTACTGGCTAAAATAGCACACTGTCTGCCAACACCCAGAAAATACACATCTAAGGTCCTCAAGGTACATAAAGGGCAGGAAATTTTAGTAAATCCCAGCCTTTCTCAAGGAGGAAAATGAGCAGCACTGTGGACCTGCAGCCCAGAGGGAAGGTTTCCAGTGGGAAGCGCTGGGCTTTGGAGATCTGTACTGAGACCAGCAAGCACAAAGGTGAGTGTCACAGGATGAAAGTGGTGGGGATGCATCACTCTAATGTTGAGAAGCAGAGCAAAAGTCCTGGGAAGGAGACGTGCACATCTTCCATTGCAGCGTAAGTACATACTCCAAAAGCCAGTGGCTTAAAACAACAACCCTTGTTTGCAGGTCATTTAGCAGTTTGCATGTCATACATTTTCAGGTCAAGTAGTGTTGAGGGAATTTGACTGAGTTTGGGGACAGCAGTTTGCCTCTGATGCATGTGACACTTTTCCTGCTCCCGCAATGAGAAGACCAGCTGGGTGTGACTCACGGTGAATCAGAGTGCAGAAAGGTTCAGCTGGAACTGCCAAGGTTTTCTAGGGCCTGGCATAAATAAGCCTCCTCTTACTTGTGCTTCACTGGAGTGGCCAAAACAAGACACAGATGCTCAATTCCAAAATTAAAACATAGTAAAATGTACTTTGCTTCTTTACGCAAAGTCATTGCCCAAAAAAGGGAGAGGGCTGTATGTAGTGCCATTTTCCAAGAAGCCAGTATCAAGACCTTGGCTCTGTCTCCTCAACCTTACAACTGTTCCAACTGGTCTCCCATCTGTATTGAACTCACTTAAGGATTTTGTTTTCTATTGGTATTCTGAAAAATTGGGACAGATTTAATGGATTAAAACTACACAAATTTATTATCTTACAGTTCAGAAGATTTACAGCTTCACTGAGCTGAAATGAAGGTGCAGGAAGGACTGTGCCTTTCTGAAGGCTCCAAGGAGCATCATGTCCACCATCCAGCATCACTCCACTCCTCGACTCAGGTCCATTCCTCTGTCTCCAAAGCCAACAAATTCAAACTGAGTCTTTGGTGCTTCTGTCTCTCTGATTCTCATTTGGTTCCCTCTTCCTCACTTATGGACTCTTTTACAATATTTATTTTACCTGGATCATCCAAAATAACCCCCCTCTTTTTAGGTCAGTTGAAGAGCACCTTTGATTCCACTGCAAAGTCAACTCATTGGCCGGTCCCTGGGTTCCTGGTTTTGGAACATGGCCCTGGGATGGGCATTGATTGGTCCAACACTGAGCTCATGTTGTTTTATATTAGTAACAGCTTCTAAGAAAGAGGAACAGACACATTCTTGGAGAATGATAAAGCATTTCACAAACTCCTCCTTGTGTCTCTGATAATTTTTCAGTATTTATTATTTTGATTATGTAAGTAACTATGGTTCATAATAAAAAAATTGTACATAAAGAAAGAAAAAAGTCAAGCGTAATCTTGCCATTTTGATAGCTACATTTAATATTTTGAAACTATAGTTTATTAGCAAACATTACATTTGTATCCATAAGCTTACATTCAAATGTCATTCTAAGATAAAAAAGTTAATTACCCTGTATGATTGATTGACTGTTAAAATTGTCCGTGGTCAGATTAGGGAAAGAATTCACAACTGGCAAGACAGAGAGAAAGAGATAGATGTTTTTGAGTAATCTGGAGAGAGCAAAGGTTCTTACAACCTTGTTACAAACTTTAAATTCTTATCTATGCTTGTCCCTGTCCACCTTATGTTTTTTGATCAAGTAGAATTTCGGAGTGATGGTAGACACATATTAAGTATAAGGGGGTGGCAGGGAAGGAAAGAGTATTTTCTCTCTTCCAACACAATGTGGGAAATGTACTGCTACACATATTATACATACTAATAATGTTTCACAGAACTGATAGAAATGAGTTTGTTTTTTTCTTGGTTTTCTAATTTAGCAATGTCCTCACAGGAGTATAAACCAACTTCAGAAATATAATGGGAGTGTTGTGGTTAGTTACACTACTTGTATCACAATGTGATATGGAAGAAGCAAGGTACATTTTCTAGTTATTATCTTTGGGAGTTGGAGCCTAACATTCAAAGTTACAGAATACAAATGGAGATAATATCTTATTCTCTTTTTTTTGCTAGCTAACTAAACAAAACAACTGAAATGTGGTGTCTGTTCATTTTCTGATGTTATAACTGAATGTAACAGAATGGGTAAATTATAGAGAATTATGTGACTTATGTTTCCAGAGGCTGAAATCTGAATACACTCTGCTGCATCTGACAGCAGTCTTTTCACTGCATCATGCACACTGGAGCTCAGCACATTGCACGGCAGAGGAAATATACCAGCTCAAGTCTTTCTTTTATAAATCCACTGGCGCCATCATCAGAACCTCACCTCTTTGCTCTCATCCAGTCCTAATTGCCTCTGCAGGATTCTTGCATTAGTTGGCTTTCCCATTGCTGGAATGCAACACCTTATCCCCACAATTTAAAGAAAGAAAGGGTCAATTTGGGTCATAGTTTCAGGGGACTCAGTCCATCGAAAGCTGGTGCTGAGGCAGAAGCAACATGGCACAGCATGTTGCAGAGCTAAGCTGCTTAGTTCATGCTGGCAGAGAACCACGGCAGTGGAACAGTATCGGGGCAAGAAATCAGGTACAGATTCGACGGATCTTCCCCAGACAAGCCCAGAAGGACATTTTACTAATCTGCTGGGAATTTCTTAAGTCAAGATAATCAGGTAACTTTAATTGTGTCAATTCACATCCAAATATATCACTTAAACCAATACTTAATCTACAAATAGAGACAATAGCAAGCCCATGGTACCATCTAACATGATTTATCTATTTACCTGTACCACCAAAAATGCACTAACGCTTTCAAAGTCTCAACAGACTTAGCATTAGTAAAAATTCCAACTCTAAGTCTCCTCTGAGATACAAGTTGGTGTTTCAAGTTGGCTTCATTGTTCATAGTTCGCTCTTATCAACATCAAGTGGAGACAGCATGGTGGGAAAATCTCCTCACATCTGCACACAGGAAGTGAGAGAGGAAAGGCTGGGGGTCCCACATCCCTGGAGAGCTTTTCTCCAGAGGCCAAACTTGATCTAATCGCACCCCATCTGCTAAAGCCTTTACCACTTCTCATAGCACCAAAGGCTGCTGATGAATCCCATAGCAGATGGAACTTTGGAGGACATTTAAGATCCAAACCATAACAGATAAACACATATATAAATTTCACAGAATAGAGAGATGAGCAAATTACTCTGCAAAAAAGAAAGAAGAGTAGTAATTATTCCTGGAAGTGGCAGAATCAAAATGGCTTCATAAAACTATTACTGTCAGGACTGTGACAAGAGGACAGATTTCCTACTACCTGAAATAAAGAATAGGATCAACAGTTTCTATATATTGCTTTTAAAACAAAGTTACAGGTCTGGTAGATGACTGAGTTACTGTGTCACTTTGTGTAATCTAGATATGATTCTGTGAACAAGATATAAAAAATGATATCAGTGTTCCCAAGGTTATGTAACCTTGGGGAAGTGATATCTTTTTTTCCATCTTAAACATGAAGGAAAAGAATCAATGGTTTCTAAAATCCTCTAATTTCTCCTCATTACATGGTTGTATGATTTGTTCTTTACCTGTCCAACCTGCAATCTAATGCATATTGAGAGGTCATTGTCCATAGCATTTATGTACATCTTGCATTAGATCTTGTCCCAGATTTTCTTTTTAATGGTGTTTGTATAGCCAGTACCTTTAAAAGAAAGAAACAGTATCACCTTCTGCGATTTAGAAGTCAGATTTATTTTTTAAACAGAATCAGAAATAATGTCTTCTGCAGCAAGGGTAAGCAGTTTTCTGGCAGACCCCCGAGGAAGATTGGAGGGCCTTAATCCAGGGAACCCAATGCGGCTCCTGAGGTTCTTGGGGTTAAGGACCATGAGACAATGAAAAAAATAAAGAAAAGACAAAGCTGGGGTCAGGTGGAGCCCGTATTCTCTTGATGGCAGGAAAGGAACTGATCAACCACTGTAGCACCTTTATTTATACACTGGGAAAGATGATGTCAATTTCAGCCCCTCTGCCTAGCAACCCATTGGTTGGCAGGCCTGGGCCCCTCGCCTTTTTGGTGCTGGAACCACTTGTTTACATAGCTTGTTCTGGTCTCTCTGTTTTTTCTGGGTTGGCCTTGCTTTTTAGCCACACACATGTGATCAATCTCCAGCTTCAACAGCGCCTACATATCCCTCGTTTTTGTTTTGTTGTTGCACAGCACAGGTGGTCGATTGAAGCTGGAGGAGCTGTGTTGGCGAGCTCTGTAGATCTTCTTATTTTAAGTGCAGTCCAAAGATTTTAAGTCCCTGCATTCTGCAATTGAAACTCTGTGCAATCCATTAATCTGTGACAGTAGTCAGCTACTGGTGTAGCTGGCAATTGCCAAAAGGTGCTAGTGATTTGAGTTTCTTTTATAACATATTACTTCAGCATTGTTTTATAACCTCTAGTAGTTGTACATTTTCTGCAGCACGTTCAAGACCAAGTTAAGGTGAGATTCGTTTTAAACACAATCAGTTTTTGTTATCTATCAAGGTCAGAGGTCATTTAGGTCTCCTCAGGAATACCTTGAAACCAGTTATAGCATCTCTTAGTCCTGCTGTCAGTGTCAGCCGTTCGGATGAGTCACGGCCATTGCTTGACCAAGTTGCTTTCTGTGAAAGCCTGGGAGAGTTTTGCTCCTGGTGACTCTCCGTAGGCACACCACACACTGGTTGTCTCATAGTCAGTTGTCTCATAGTCTTCTTGATCAGAAGACCAGGGACTCACCAAGTATAGGATGACACAGCAGAGGTTCTCTCATGTCCTTGGTCCTCATTGACCTTGGAGGGCTAAGGCCAAAATATTGGCTGTCCTCTTAGCCCATCTGTCTCTCTAATTGTTGGTTTCTAAACCTCAGTTGTTGAAAATCCAGAAGAAAAGACTGATAACAGTACAATGTAGTAGAGGCATTATTATCTTAAATATCAAACATTTTATAACATAAAATAGAACCATTATTTTTCAGGAACCATGCTGCTTTAACATTTGAATACCTATAGAATATTAACAAATAGTTACATATTTTACATAGAAAATTAGAAATCAAACCACATACAATGTTGTAGCATAAAAACCATGATGACATTTTGTAGTATACTTGAATTTTCATTTTGACATCAAATTTCTCCTTTTTGGTTAATCATCCCTATCTAAGACATAAAAGATTTTACCTAACTTGTTACCATTTAGGGGGATATAGGTCTCATAAGCATTGCTGAAGGCAGAGGGCTGAATCTGAACCAAAATTTTATCACCATAAATAATCTCTATTTTGTATTTTTTGAAGACTTGTTTATCTGAAAGCATGAATATATGAATACACCATGAGGTTAACAACAATCATTTGTCATAACCATATGAAAATCTTTGTATGGACATTTTTACATCAAAACCTTTTGTATTATTTCTTATAATGATGACCAATGTGAGCATATTACAATAATACTTTTATAACTTTAGTTGAGGTATCTCCTATAAGGTTATAGAGATCATTGGGCCTCCAACCAATATACAAGAGCTGGTAAAATGTTACCAGGTGGCCACTTTCAATTGAAGTCTGTCCAACAATCTTAATCCCAAGGGATTTTTGTTTAATCATTTTTATAATAATTTTTTTCTTAAGAAAACTCCAATCATAACATTTAACATGTTATTTTTTAACAATGAGAGACTCTCAAATTATGATAAGCAACAATGCACATTAAATACATTTACACAACTGACTTTAGTATCATTTTGACTAACTAGGAACCCAGGTGGAAGCATGTTTTGTAATTCTATAACTCAAATAAATTTTGATTAAATGATCTATAAATGCAAAAGAAAAAGGAAAAAGGAAAATTGCTGAGCTCAAAATAAAAGTACCAGCTGCTCACAAATGGACAAATAGACAAACATGGACAGACAATCTGTACAGATTCAAACAGATATAGAAACAAATGCAGAATTTTCTTGTCCACAAGAACTCTCCAAGTTCCTGGGGGTTATTTCCTGCCCCTTTGCTGAACTAGCTCACTTTTTATACCCCATGTCCTCAGGGTTGAAACACATCTCACCTCCAGCACCCATGCCACTGGGACACTCCTGTATGGAATGGGCATTTGCACTATTGGCTCTACACATGTGAGTGATCACTTGCTCAGCAACTTCTAGCAACAGCTTTACAGACTGGACAAACAGACAAACAGATACACAGATTTATAAACATCTTTCACAATTAGAGTGTACTCAAATATATTTTAGCCAAATTGAATTACATGAAATTTTTACAATTGTAGAATTTGTAATTTTAAATAGACTAGTCATATTTGTTGTAGGGCAGTTAGCAGAGATCTCTTATCAAAGAATTTGAAAAAGACAAAATCTTATCTATAATTAACATATTTTTGTCATAGGACCTAGCATGAATTCTATCATCTATTTGAACCTTTTTAAAGATTTTTTGTTACCATCTCCTGGGCTTCTTGGGTCAATTAAGGTTGGTCCTAGCTTTATCCTTTTCTAGTGATTGTGGCATGGTCTCCAAGACATCACTGTCATAGGACTGAGCATCAGCTTCTTGAGAGGTAGAATCAACTCCTTTCCTGGGTTTGGGCCCATGATATAGCTGGACAGCACACCCTGGCACCCAGATAGACAATTTAGCTTTTCCTGGAAAAAGACAAGCATACCCTCGACCTCACATTAGCACTGGACTGGGTGCTTTTATTGTCTAGTATAAAGATCATTCCAATATCAGCCTGGTGTGTTTGGGACTGGGAACTTCGCAGAGTCCAGCAACTTGGCCTGAGCTGCTCAGGACTGGGAACATCATGGAGACCAGCAGCTTGGCCCAGGCTGTTTGGGACTGGGAACATTGCCTTGACCAGTGGCAGAGGGCATGAGGTGCCTAGGACTGCCTCTGCTGGCCCCCTCACTTCTCCAGGAACATCTAGGAAGCCTGCCACAAGCTTGAGCTGCCTGGGACCACATCTGCTGGACCCGCCTTTCCACTGGGAACACTGGACTACAATGGACTGCCATGCTGGCTTGATGAGAGGTTCAGGAACCCCTCACCCAAACAGAAGACCTCATCAGGCTTCAGTCAGTGTGGCACGGTAGGAGGAATTCAGGAGACTGGATCTCCTCTTCATTGTGGTACCCAGCAATTTGACAAACATCAACCACACAGTAGAACCCTAAAAAACACTGCAGAAAGTTGTGTCTGTTGGAATACAAAGACCAGAAATTCACCCAAAAGGTGAAAATGACTAAACAAAAAGGCAAAATGGAATTCCAAACATCTAATCCATCAGCAGTAAGTGCAGGCGGTAATGAAATAGAGGACCCCAAAATTCATACACCAGAAATCTCTGAAAAGATAGCAGATGAAGTAAAGAAACAAATCCATGAGGTTATGGAGGAAATCAAATTAGAAATAATGTCTTATGTAAAGACAAAAGTAACAACCTTAGTAAATGAGCTGCTCAACATAGCTAGAGAAGAAATAGATAAGGAGCATGGGAAATTGATTGAAACTTTGAATGAACAATGCAGAAGACAAGCAGAATCTATGAAACAAATTGAAAGAGATATTCAAGAAACAAAAAATTGCATTGAAAGCCTGCAAAACGGTCTAAATGAAGCTGAGGATAGAATTTCAGACCTTGAGGACAGGATTGCAGATAGCGATCTTGAAAGGGTAGAACCTATAAAAACAACAAAGCAGCATGAAATGACAATCCAACAGCTACAAGATGACGCCAGGAGAAACAATGTTAGGGTAATAGGCATTAGTGAGGAGGTAGGAGCCAATGCAAAGGATATAACTAAGCTGTTCACAGAAATAATGACAGAAAATTTCCCAAACATGGAGGGAAAATTGGATATACAAATAAGTGAGGCACATAGAACACCACACAGTCATAATTAACATAAACCTACACCCAGAAATATAATAATTAAGATCTCAGACATACAGCATAAAAACAGAATACTAAAAACTGTTAGGGAAAAAACACAACTCACCTATCAAGGATCACAGCACACTTCTCAGCACAAACCTTCAGGTTAAGATGAGCTGGTGTGAAGTATTTCAAGCCCAAAAGAAAACAACTTTCAACCCAGACTGACATAGCCAGCAAAACTGTCTTTCAAATTTAATGGAGAAACAAGATACTTCCATGACAAAGAACAACTAAAGAAATTCATATGCATCAAACCAACCTTAGAAAGAGTGCTGAAGGACATCCTAGGTAGAGATAAAAATGACCACAATCTCCAGGACAACAACAGAAAGAAATCACCAGGCTGGACAAGAAAGCAAACCAGGGAGAAAGGCAGGAAACTAACAACAGTAGCACAACATGGCAAAGTCAAGCCAGTAAATATCAGTGATATCTATAAATGTAAATGGGCTCAATTCACATATCAAAAGAAACAGGTTGACAGAATGGATCAAGAAACAGGATTCCACAGTGTGCTGTATACAAGAAACGCATCTGACTCAAAAAGAAACTCATACTTTAAAAGTCAAAGGATGAAAAACACTATTCCATGTAACAGTAACCCAGAAAAAAACAGGGATAACTATTCTATTTGCAGACAATGTGAACTTCAAACCTAAAATGATTAAAAGAGACAAGGTCACTACATGCTCATAAGTGGAAAAATTCAAGATGAAGAACTAACAATTATAAATATATATGCACC
>PVJX010013261.1:0-47902 GCA_004027295.1 Dolichotis patagonum
AGGGCGGGGCTACGGGCCCAAACACACCTGGCCCAGATGCCGATCTCCAGGCAGTTCCCTGCGGATGAAGGGCGTGCTTACCTGTCCCAAAGAGTCGCGCCGAGATGCAGGTCCGCGCAGACTTTCAATCCAAACAGCTCAGGCCACTGTACGGTCCGGGACTTTCGGGTCCCAAATGGACAGCCTGAGATGCTGCTTTCTGGGAGACTTCCTGGGCGTGAAGGGCCCACTACATACTTATAAGTGGAAAAATTCAAGAGGAAGAACTAACAATTATAAATATATATACACCAAACACAGGAGCACCCAACTATGTCAGACAGATAGTAAAGGACATGAAAAACCAAATACACAAGAACACAATTATTACAGGTGACCTTAACAGCCCACTGTCACAAAGAGATCAATCAACTAGACCAAAAATTAGTAACGAAATAATAGAAGGGAATCATACCTGTGAGCAATTGGACTTAGCTGATATTTACAGAATGTTCCACCCAACCACATCAGAATACACCTTCTTCTCAGCTGCCCATGGGACATTCTATAAAATAGACCATATATTATCCAATAAAGCATTTTTAAGTAAATGCAAAGGTATTGAGATTGTCCTATGGATACTATCTGAACATAGTGCACTGAAATTGGAAATTAATGGCAAAAGAAACTGCAAAACTGGCATAAACACATGGAAATTAAATAACAACCTTTTGAACAACCAGTGGGATACAGATGAAATTAAAGAAGAAATAAAGCAATGCCTACAATTCAATGAAAATTCGGAAACAACCTATTGTAATCTGTGGGATGCAATAAAAGCAGTCTTAAGAGGGAAATATATAGCAATAAACTGTTATATCAAGGAAACAGAATGAGCACAAATAAAAAATCTAATGCTGCATCTCAAGCTTCTAGAAAAAGAAGAGCAAGATAAATCTAAAGCTCATAGAAGAGAGGAAGTTGTAAAGATTAGAGCAGAAATCAATGCAATTGAAACTAAAAAAGCAATACAAAGAATTAATGAATCAAAAAGCTGGTTTCTTGAGAGAATAAACAAAATTGACAAACCTCTAGCTAACCTTATAAAGAAGAAGAAAGAAAGAACCGAAATTCATGCAATAAGGACCCCAAAGGGAGAAATTACTACAGATCGCATGGGTATTCAAAACATCATAAACACCTACTTTGAAAATCTCTACTCACATAGAGAAGAAAACACAGAGGAAATGGACAGATTTCTAGACACATATGAACTACCAAAGCTCAACCAAGAAGATATAGCAATTTTGAATAACCCAATATCAGCTATTAAAATTGAAAACGTAATAAAAAACTTACCAACAAAGAAAAGCCCAGCTCCTGATGGATTCACAGCTGAATTCTATAAGAAATTTAGAGAAGACTTGATTCCAATACTCCTTAAACTCTTCAATGAAATTAAAAAGGAAACAACCTTCCCTAAATCATTCCTGGATGCAAATATTACTCTGATACCAAAACCAGACAAAGACCCAACCAAAAAGGAGAACTATAGGCCAATCTCACTAATGAACATAGATGCAAAGATTCTCAATAAAATATTAGCAAATAGAATGCAGCAAATCATCAAGAAGATTTTATATCATGACCAAGTGTGGTTCATTCCAGGAATGCAGGGATGGTTTAATATATGCAAATAAATAAATGTAATACACCACATCAACAGAGCCAAAAACAAAAACCACATGGTCGTCTCAATAAATACAGAAAAAGCTTTTGATAAGGTACAACACTTGTTCATGATAAAAGCCCTTCAGAAACTCGGAATACACGGTATCTACCTCAACCTTATAAAGGCCATCTATGACAAACCAACAGCCAATATTATACTAAATGGACAAAAACTGAAAGCTTTCACTTTAAAATCAGGAATAATACAAGGATGTCCACTATCACCACTCCTATTTAATATAGTTCTGGAAACACTAGCCAGGGCAATCAGACAAGTGAAGGAAATAAAAGAATAAAGATAGAAAAGGAAGAAGTTAAATTTTCACTATTTGCAGATGACGTGATACTCTATATAGAAGACCCAAAATATTCCATTGTAAGACTACTAGAGGTAATAAACAAATTCAGCAGTGTAGCTGGATACAAAGTCAATGTTCAAAAATCAATGGCATTCCTGTACACAAACAAGAACCTCACCGAGAGAGAAATTATGGAAATATCGCCCTTCACAATTACATCTAAAAAAATGAAGTACTTAGGAATCAACCTAACTAAAAATGTAAAAGACATATATACTAAAATTTGTACTATGCTAAAAAAGGAGATTGAAGAGGATATTAGACAATGGAAAGATGTTCCATGCTCTTGGCTAGGAAGAACCAACATTGTGAAAATGGCCATACTTCCAAAACTGTTATACAGATATAACACACTGTCAATCAAAATACCATTGACATACCTCACAGATCTAGAGAAAACACTCCTAAAATTCATTTAGAACCAGAAGAAATGTAGAAGAGCAAAGGCAATTCTGGGCAATAAAGGCAAGGAAGGAGGCATATCAATTCCTGACTTGAAACTATACTACAAAGCCACTGTGATAAAATCAACATAATACTGGCAAAGAAATAGACCTGTGGATCAATGGAACAGATTAGAAGATACAAACACAACTACAAAGACACTCAGCCACCTGGTATTTGACAAAGGGGCTAAACTTGTTCACTGGAGGAAGGATAGCCTCTTTAATAAATGGTGTTGGAAAAATTGGTTCTCCACATGCAGAAGACTGAAACTAGATTCATGCCTATCACCATGCACAAAACTAAAGTCTAAATGGATCAAAGACCTAAACATTAAAATAGAAACACTAAATCTACTAGAAGATAATGTAGGTAGAAATCTTGGAGACATAGGTATACGCAGAGAATTCATGAACAAAACACAAACTGCACAGGAAACACTTCAGAGAATCAACAACTGGGATCTCATATTATTGAAAAGTTTCTGTGCTTCAAAAGAAATCACCCTCAGAGTGAAAAGAAAACCCACAGAATGGGAAATAATTTTAACCAGCAACCCCTCAGACAAAGGACTTATATCAAGAACATAGAAAGAACTGAGAAATATCAATCCCCCCAAATTCAAAGATCCTCTTCAAAAATGGGCAGCTGAGATGAATACACAGTTCTCAGATGAAGATATACAAGTGGCAAACAAATACATGAAGAAATGTTCACCATCACTGGTCATTCTAAAAATGCAAATTAAAACAACATTGAGATATCATCCCACACCACAAAGAATAGCTGCCATCAAGAAATCAACTGATAACAAATGTTGGTGAGGCTGTGGGGAAAAAGGAACACTGCTCCACTGTTGGTGGGAGTGTAGACTGGTGCAACAACTATGGAAATCAGTATGGAGAATTCTCAGAAGACTAGGAGTGGAAGCTCTATTCAACCCAGCTATTCCCCTCTTGGGTATTTTCCCAGAGAAACTGAAAATTTCATATCACAGTGATATATGTGCACACATGTTTGTAGCAGCACAATTTGTAATAGCTAAATCTTGGAAACAACCAAGATGCCCATCAACTGCAGAGTGCATGAAAAAAATGTGGTATTTTTATACAATGGAATATTACTCAGCTATAAAAATGGATGATCCTGAGTCCTTCATAGGGAGATGGAGACAACTTGAGACTATTCTCATTAGTGAAGTAAATCAGAGTCATGTTTATAAATATCACATTGTTTCTCTAGTGTAAAAAGTAATAAGAATCATAGGAGTAATGAAACCCTAAATGTGTAATTGCTAGTGTAAAAAAAGAGGGGAAAAGAAAGTGCTCTAAAGGATATAACTGCACATGTGTTTAAGTGTGTAAGATAGATGTCCATACTATTATTTTTGTTAGAATGTTGAGCAGAACCATTAACAGGCTCATTGTTTGAATGTGTACTTTCTATTTTTTAGCTTTGCAACTTGAACAACTATTTCCAATAATGACAGTATGTAACTTATCAAGTGGCAATTTCTTAGTGTTTTTGTTTTTGTTGTGGTTGTTGTTTTTTTTTCCTTTCCCCTTCGGAATTCTGTATTGTTTCTACCCTCTTTCTGTTTTGTTTGTTTTTTTTTCTCCTTCTCTTTAAATAAAAAAAGAAGCTCAGAAGATTTTACGTTCAACTTTAAATTTTTTTTTCTGTTTCAGTAAAGTTTAAAGGCAAACTTTGAAAGCCATACAGGCCACCTTTCAGGATGCCTGTTTCTATAATACTTGGCAAAGGTATAGCTATGTGTCCAAACCATGTTCAAGTTATAAGATAAAGGCAGCACCCTGGAGAGCTCCCAGAGCCCTGTGGGGTCAACATCCACCCATCTCAAACTCACCTGAATCCCACAGCTGCCTGCTCCTTATGTAAATGTTCTGCTACTTCAGATGCCCCGTCTGCATATTTCCTTCAGTATAGAACATCAGAAGCTTCTGAGGTCTCACACCATTACATGCAAAATATGAGAATCTTGTTTCCTACTATATCCAAGTGTAGAAGCTCAATTCCTATTTAAAATAACTGTATGACTGCAGTTACATTTTTACATTTTCCCCATAGAGATTCAAATTTCTCCTTCCTAAACACTGAATTTGGTTGATTCCGGTGAAATAAGGCGACTGGAGGGCAGGGTCAGCTAAACACACGATTATTCTCATCATCAGTGTGAACTCAGATGAGAAACTTCAGAGCAAGATATGGTGCTGGAAGATAAATTTGTGATGCCTCTAAATTTATAGAGAAAAGACTTTTTGCCAAGGAAAACAGAAGACTTCAAGCAGCAAGAAAGCCAAGGGAAACATTCTCTCCTGGAGGTTCCAAATGGGAATTTCTTTGTTTAAATGAATTTTATTGGTAACTTTTGCAATACATAATAGTCACATTCATCATAGGGAATTTGTATCTGTACATAATATATCATATTTCATCTTTCTTACCCATTCCCTTCCCTTCAATCTTTTTCCTCCCCTACACTTACAGAACTTTATTTCTATTGCTTTCCTTCCATTCTTTTTTTTATTTTTCAATCCCTATGTCCTCCTTTTCCAACCCCATGCCCGCTCCTTTGTTCCTCTTTGCATCTGAATATTTTCTTCCTACTTCCCAACATCTATTCTCTGGTTTTGTCCTTAATTTGACTGTTTCTTTCTCACCCCAAAGTAATAAAGCAACATTTATACTGTATGTCTGATATATTTCACTTATTATTATCTCTTAGGTTGCAAGCATTTACCCAAATATGTCTCAGGTTTATCCTTCTTTATAGCAGATTAGTACTGTATTGTGTAGAAAAACCAACCACATTTTCTTTATGCATTCATCTTGCAATAAGCATATGGGCTGTTCTTAAAATTTAGATGTCACAAAGTGTGCCACTTACATGGGTGTGCATATATTGCTGTGATCCATTTCAAAAGTAAGCCTCTGAAATAAATATATATATCTAGGAGAAGAAATACAAACAACAAATAAGTACATGAGAAAATGTTTAACATCACTGTTCATTCTAGAAATGCAAATCACACAATGCTGAGATTCCATCGCATTCCAGAAAACATCACCATTATCAAGAAATCAACCAGTAACAAATGCTGGTGAGGTTGTAGGGAACAAGACTCCTTCTCCCGAGTTTACAGCAGTATAAATTACAATCACCACTATGAAAATCAGTATGCAGATTCTTCAAAATATGGAAATAGATGTTCTCTTTGACCCAAGTATTTCCTTTCTATATACCTTTGCCAAAGAGTTAAAATGATGATTTTTTTATTCTAAAGCCACTGAGCTTGTTTTACTACATGAGAAATGCAAAATTAATACAGATTTCTTTACCATATTTTCTCATATTTCTATAGAATTCCCATAGCAAAAGAGTAAAGTGACACTGAGACCCTTATTTTTCTCCTAAGCTCTGCAAAATAACTCATGCTTAGACCAGGCCACAGTCTCTCAGGCATCACAAGGAAGTGTTGAAGACCGGGGCCATGTAGGGAGCAAGCAGCTGGGGAGACCCTGAGAGGAAGTTTATGTTCGGGGCTGCATCACTGTGGGAAGAGTATCATAATTCTGCTGACAGTAATAACTCCCAGCATCTTCAGCCTGCACGTTGCTGATAGTGAGAGTGAAATCCGTGCCAGACCCACTGCCGCTGAACCGCTCTGGGACCCCAGATACCCGGGTGGATGCATAGTAGATGAGCAGTTTTGGAGATTGCCCTGGTTTCTGCTGGTACCAGGATAAGTAGTTCGCATTGTAAGCACTGGAAAAAAGGTTTTGGCTGGATTTGCACTGGATGGTGGCACTCTCTCCAATAGACACCAACAGGGAACCTGGGGACTGGGTCACCACATTGTTGCTGCAGACATCTGCAATCAGGAATTAATAGTGATTCCACATACACATACATACAAAACTTTTCTCATATAAATGTTGCAATTAAGCATTTAAAATATTCTTTCAAATGCTAATCTGACTTAGCACATATTTGTGCTCTTATTATTACTCTAAACAGTAATTCTTTCCTACTTCTTCAACATATTTTTCATCTCTGTAAAGAGATCTCAGGAGATAGTGGAACTTTTCAGTTTCTCACCAGAGACCCAGAGCAGCAAGGCTAGGATAATTCCCGTCTGGGACACCATCTTGCTGTCCTGTCTGCTGTGATGCAGTTCAGATCTTATTGCAAAGGTTTCTTTTATAGAATCTGTGCAGCTGGACAGATCTGGGAGTGACCTAAGCAAAGACACCTGCAAATGAGGAAGCAAACTGCAGGGGCACTGGGCTGTGAAAGCAACTGGTTAAACCAAGAGCCAAAAATACCATCTTGGAACATGTGTTTATGACCAGAAAAAAAAGAGGTCAACTTAAAAGATCTAATATTGCATATCCACCAGATGGCATCATGAAAGGCCTGAGTTTCAAGTCAAAAAAATGTATTTAAATCTTTTCGTTTTACAGAAATCACAGACTAGCTACATTATATTAACATCGCTGATGAAATACTAAAGCATACTGGAAAAAAAGGACAAAAAAGACAGGAGGGAGAGGAAGAAATAAGTGGAGAATGAGTTAAGGGATGAAAGGGGTGAAGAAAAGAAAGGTAAGCACAAACAGATGCCACTTTGGGGCCAGATTTTACTCTCTTTACATAAATAAATAAATCTGAAATCCAAAGCTGCCTTTATCCTGAAGGTACTGAAGAAGACAGGAAGCACTTGAGATCCAGTTACCACACCCACGCGTGGGTGGACAGCTACAGGACAGGCAGAGAATTCATTCTGTGATTCCTGTAGGTTGATTTAATCTGAGGATCGGAACTGTAAACCAAAGGTAAACTGCAACCTGTCCTTCCCACAATTAGGAACTAAAAACAAAGCTGAGAAATGGAGACACAACAAAACAATATCCCTTAAAATATTAATGACAGAAAATCAAAACTGCCAAGGATACTTTCTCCCAAAATACCTGGTATAGGATTTGTCCACATTGGTGTCAGTTAAAGATAGCTTTATGGATGAGGTTGCCAAGTAAAGACCTTTCTCGTGAAGGAAAAAGGCCATCGTAAATTCTCAAGAAATCTTACCATTTATTTTTCAAGAGCCAGTAGAGCACAAATTCAGAGATTTCTGATATCCAAAAACAAAAGTGTAATTTAAGTATGCATGAAAAATAATAGAAATTTCAGAGAATAAAACTCTGCCTAGACTTTAGATTCAGGAATTCTGAAAATGTATCACACAAATAATTTATCAAATAGATATTGCATGTGAAATTCAAGAAACTAAGAAAGGTAAGATTGGGCAAGTGTCTGTAATTGGCATTTAATGGAATACTACGTCCAACACAAATTGTGAAACTGATCTCAAAACTTTACCTTTAATTCAGAACTAATATTGACAACCAAAGTGCATTTTAATTTTTCCACTTAATCCATTTAGTCTGACCACTTATTGTTTTGGACAGATCACTTTCTGCAATATTTTTTCAGATACATAAAATATTAAACTCATCATCCAATTCAAGTTTCATTTAGTACTACTCTGATAATGTAACATGAATGACAAAAATAGCATATGGTTTAAGGAAAATCCTCAGATTCACAGTCAAGAATATGAAAGATGAGTAAACCAACCCTAATCCAGTCTTACCAAGTCATTATTTTCCCTACATCTTTGTTTAGATCTATAATTTGACCTCATTATTGGGTGAAGGAGTACAAATTTTTTTCATTTCTTACTGCTCATTCAATTTAAACATACAACAAAGTTACAAACAACTAGAGAAATCACATAAACATGACTACTTCTCAACTATAGACTCAGAAAAATATAAAAATAAAAATAAAAATCCAACCAATGAGTGGTTCATCTTGAAAGCTAGCAGTGAAGTCTTTGTAGGAATGTAACTCACTGTGGCTATAATACAAAGAAAATTTTGATCCAGTTCCAGCCATTCTACACCAACTTGAACCATTCCCACGTTCTTCACTCACAGAAGTTGTCTGAGAGAATCAAATTGTGCTTTAAATTGGTGCTTTTGAAGTCAATATTTTTACACAGAAATACAAAGAGAATAAATGAACACAGTAATGTAAAGTAAAATATGAGCCTACACTTGGATTTATTAGCGCTATGTAAAACTGCAACAATATTACATATTGAAAATATACTTTGATGTGAAATATATGACAATAAAACCACGTAAGTTAGGGAGAAAGCTTTAAAAACATTGACAGTCCTTGAAGTTCCATTAAGGCACAAAAAATCTAGTATATAAGTCCTTTTTGTTGGAATAAAGAGAATGATTTTACTTTGTTTCTTTTGATTTTCAGTTTGTTAGAAGAAGATTTTTTAAATAATACTATTACTGAGCTAAAAAATAAAACACAATTAATTACAGTGTCTGGTCCCACCCTTCTCTGCAGCACTTGTAGGGACCGTGCCCTCCCAGTGGTGCGCACACAAGCTGGTGGAATTAATATCACTTTGGTCCTCGAGTGACTGCATTCAGCACAGCACATGCCTGCTTCTGGTGGTGAATGCATTTCTGGAGAACAGTGCTGCAAAGACTTTATGTCTGTGCCATGATATTTGAGCCATCCATATACTATCACCCCTCCTGTAAAATACAAATGAATGAAAGAAGCTGAAATGAGAGTAATGAAAAATGATTATTTTATTTTCTTACCACTAAAATGTAAAATTGAATAAATATATACTTAAAAGAAGACATTTTCAAAGGTGATTTTTAGGGTCCAAACTGTTTGTAGGCTCACAACATCATCTTTCAGGCATTAGGCAGGAAAACAGAGAAGCAAATTGCATCACTGGGAAACTGAACACAATGTTTGTACTCATGTGGTCATACACTTTTTGGTGATCACACCAGCTAACTAAAGTTCCAAGGAAGACCTCTCATCTGACTTTCCCATCTCAGTGACATGTAGACTGAATGTCAAAATATACCTCATCTATCACACCCTTGAGTTGAGAAAACAGAAGCCATAACACAAATACTTTCATCAGCGGATCTAAGGTTACATCAAATATGTTAACTGTTAATTTTGAGTCTTTCAGCCTTCCCTCAACACTTAGTATGATACAACAGGTTTAAAAATATACTAAATAAATGTAAAAATATTTCATCAGACACTGACATGGGGCCTCCAATTGGTTCACATAAGTTTCACACAGAAGTAACTTTTCTCTCTCCCAGTGTTGTCTGTGAAGTTTAAAGCTTCTCTTATAAACCTTATCTATTTTTCATAGCAATGACTTCTACCATGTATTCTCTCTGTGTGTGTGAAATTTAACATATTTCTGCATGACACATTTAGGTAAAACTTTAACATAATATTTCTGCACAGTGCATTCAAATAAAATGGACACTCTGAGAAGTTGTTCAGTGAAGTTACGTGGCTTCACATCGTACCCTATCATGTCATGTGGTGGTCATAGGGGTTTCCCTCATTCTAACTTGAGAAAATCAGCAAAGAAAATGACTTCTGATGGCAGCAAGACCAGTCTTAGGCAACCTCAGGAGCAACCACTACAATTCCTAGTGATACCCAGCACAGACCTTAGATTTTCCAAGCCCTTCTAATGTCTTTGTAAAAGTTATAGTATCTGGAATTCTCCCCAAGGACCTATGTTCATACAGGTGGTTTTCATAGGAGGTTTTCAGTTTTAAATGGGAGAGTACTGAAAAGACATTATGACACCTCAGCCTCCTTTTTTTAATACTTTAACCACGAGATGAGCAAGCCTTGTTATTCACTCACTCCCTTCCTTGATGTGCTGTCTCTCCAAAGACAAAACCAGGAATCCAAGAGTCATGCGCTGAAACCACCAGTATTGTAAGCAAAAAAAGACATCTTTTGTCTTTCTAGTTTGTTCATCTCAAATGTTTTTTTCACAGTTCTGGAAAAATGGTTCACACTGAGATATCCAGTAGAACTGTCCTTCTTTCTCTATACATTTTTCACAACTTTCTTGTTTGTTTCTAATAGTTAAAGTTAACTTTTGTTGCTTCCAAAACCAATGCCAACACAATATCCTATTTGAAGGCAGCATTATTGGATGATTGGATAACTCTACACTCCAGTACAATAACTGCTATGAAGAGGGGAAAGAAGTTTGCTCAGGACACTTCACATAGCACTTGCTGTCAGCTATTCAAGGTGTTTGTGGTCAAGGTGAGCTTCTTAATATCCACCATTACTCACAACCTTATTAGGATTTAAGGCCTAACAGGACCTTTGTTTCTAAGGGTTCTATGTGCAACAAGAGGTTTCATACTAATAGTTTTACAATTAAACAGTGTGCTCCCCAACTCCAGGCAATTCTCATGACAGTAAATTTCAATAGTCCAAGTTATCCCTTTTCTTGAAGATCTTGCTCTTAGACTATTATTATCTCCAAAAATAATATCCAGAGAGAATGAAAATTCTGATTATAGGGATAGTTGTTCTCTATTATATGATTGCTGACTTTAGGAGCAACCATCAAAGTAAATATAATCCCATTTTAACATTCTCTGATACTTTTTTGCAATCACAATGTGGCTCCCATTTCAAGGACCTTAACCTATTAGCCACTGTAGTGAAAGATGAACAGACTATGGTTACACTGTGTTGTAGCCAGGGGTTATACACAGAACAATTAGAATCAGGACATGCAGTTTATAATATTATTTTTACAATGGTCACCTGGAGTTAACACTAGAAAACGCAGGAGATATATCCACAACACTAAAGACATAGAATATTTAGTAAAGGGCCTGAATCCCACAGCAATGTCCCACATGAGTTCAGATGAAGACCCAGAGCTCATGACAATGCCTCCCACAATTCCAACTGGAGGTCTAGAGCCCACAAGAAGGACTCACTCCAGTCTCCTTTATGGATACGTGCTGGGAAGGCCCAAAGGTCAGCGGTGGAAACTAGGAAGTCTATGCCAGCAGGGTGATGGAGCTGTGCTGACAGGCTGAGGGTTCTATGCTGGAGACGAAAAGTCACACTCACAACAAAGACCAAGGCTATCCTGAAAAGCACCACAGCCATCCTCAGTGGTATGGAGGCCCTGACCTCCTCTGATGACATGCACAGTTGAGCACACGCCAGGAAGCCAGTGTGACAAGTTCACCCTGGAGACCATGCGGTATGCATCTTCCCCTCAGGAGCTAGGAAGCAATGCTTGCTGTGAGCACCAGAGCTTCTCCAGGAGAACCTAACAACTCACACAGCAACACATAGGAGAACCCACAACACCTCAACATCTCAACGTCATAACGCCTTAACATTCTCCTTTCTCCTTCTCCACGTCTCCATTTATGCTGGCAATTTTCCTCAGGAACATCTACGCTCAGCAGCATGGTGATGTAATCAAGCTGGCATTAAGTTGACCACCAGTTTTTAATCCATAACACACTGCAAGGGCAGAACTGATTAGCTTTTCTGCCATATTGCACATGAGGTGAGACAGAAAAGCAAAATCGAGGACACCTGCTGTATATTCAGATCTGCACCAACAGAAAATTTGCAATGATGTCTTCTTAGATGGGAAAGCAGACAAAAGCAAGTTTAGGGGCTGTGAAAACCAGAACCAGACTGGAATATATTATAATTGTGGCATGTCATCAGACATATCACTGGCAGCGACTATAGTGTATGTGTGATTCTGGAGTTCAGGGGAGCAGCCTAAGCAGAAGATACACATTTAGGAACGTGGAGTGAGATCAAGAGGCAATGATTCTAATCAGCTGAATCTGGGTTGCAATCTGGCACCTAAGATCAACACACAAGAGTGAGAAAATGAGGACAAACCACCACCAGAGACTGAGAAGAAAGACCACCCAAGTGGGAATTGAACTAAGAATGTGCCATCCTACTGCCAAACCAACGGTTGTATATCACTTCAGTTTCAAATATGAAATTAACATTCTAAGTGAAAGAAAGTTTGCTATGAGGGCTGGTTGATATTGGATGATCCTAACACTTTTTCCTGTGTAGTATCACAGCTCTCCCTCTCCATGCATAAGAAGAGTAGAATGGTTAATTTCATAAAGTGGGTATGTACTGCATTCTGCAGGTCAGATTTCCACAATACTGGTTCCAAAGAAGATGGTGTGTCCGTCTTTAGGATATCTCTAAATATCTCCCTGCCACACTGTGATCTTTCATTATCGTCCTTTATTATCTCAGTTTATTAAAACCCTGATGAAACTAACACTCCATGTGTCTTATTGTTTTCATTCTTCATGTGGAAAACAGCTTCCCACAAAATATTTTTGTGCAAGGTTATGAACTTAGTTCATCAAACTTTCCAATCATTCGAACGCACTGTCCTACTCCCCCCCATCCTCAGACAGTACAGCGTGCAGGCCATATCATACAGCGCAGCAGTGCTCCTGCCTGAGAGGCTCCTGTTCTTTTATTTTATTTCCTATAGGAAATATATTTATTTCTCTTTTCATCTACTGTTTATCCACTCATCACTTTCATTGTCCTTATTTTGTGAAACAGTGCCTTGCACACAGCACACATATGATATGCATTTGTTAATTCACAAGTGAGTGTAACTTTTCAAGTTTAATAGATCATTTGTGCACATTGGTCATTTTCTCAGTCAAAGAAAATGCAAAACTACTTTCAGGAAAAATTGCATTTTCTTTTTTTATTTTAAAAATGAAAAAAGAGTAGAAAGGATGATGCATAATTTCAAAGCAAAATAATAATATATTGCATATTGTTATTTTCAAAGTTGTTCAGATTACAACAAAAAGGCTTTTAAAAAATGGTTAAACAATGAAAGCACACTGTTTTTTGATGAACTAACTGAGATTAGTAGTATAGTTCTCTATCTTGTATATAATATATATAATATATATAATATATATAATATATATAATATATATAATATATATAATATATATAATATATATAATATATATAATATATATAATATATATAATATATATAATATATATAATATATATAATATATGTAATATATATAATATATATAATATATATAATATATATACACATACATATGTATGGGAATATATATATATATACATATGTATGGGAATATATATATACACATATGTATATTAATATATATATATATTCTTTATATATTCTTTGATGTTCTTTCTTTACTGATTTTCCCTGTCCCAGTTGTTCTCTCCTTTTGAACAGTTTGAAGAGTTACAATCTTACAACATTTCTTTCATTCCCCACCCTATCTCTGACTCTACAGGGTGACAGAAACACAGGAAAATACACAGAATATTATTTCATTATTATAACTATAATAACATATTGTTATATTTGATTGATATTATTACATTTCAAATACCATATTGTCATAAAAAACAAACCCCTATTGACAGTTGGTTAGTCATATAATAGAACTTGGTTTTGTTTCAAACACTGTTATTTTTTTACTGGGGTAGCTTTTTTTGATATTTTTTGCATAGCACACTAAAGATTATTTATATGAGTGATGAACTTTGAGGCAAATTCTTAAACTTGACCCCCAATGTAAATTTCTCATTGAAATCTCCTTAGTCTGGCCCATCATTCAAGAATTCCAAGGACATGCATGGTATTTGAATACGTGAGACTTAGCCCATCACTCTCAAGAGAATGCTAATTGTATGAAAATTGTTACACATAGGAGAAGACACAGGGCTTCCAGATGCAGCTCACCATTAAACTCCTCCATCTCCCAACCCCAGGTTCCTAAAATGAAAGGGTATTTCAGGCTATGATCAGGGCTAGATTCACCATGGGGCTTCACTGGAACTTGCTGTAGAGAGGGGATGGCACTTGATTGGGAAGCAAAGAGGCACAAGGCCATAAGGGAGGAAGAATTCAGGACCTAAAGAGACCAGAAAGGAGGCCCTGAGTGTGAGAGGATGAGAGGAGGGGAATCATAGTAAAAAAAAAAAAAAAAAAACCAGATAGCAAGGGAGGGGAAGGGCAGGGGCTCTGTAACTACATGGAAACTAGTGAACATTCCAATTCTAGGTGCCGGTGTAATGAAGTGACAGAAAGCTTGCTTAGGCTGTGCAAGACCTGTCTAAGACTGGCTCCATCCCATAAAAAGCAAAAAGGAAAATCCACTCCCATCTCTATCCAGTCCTGTCTCTTATGACTGCTTGACCACAGATCTAGGCACTGGCAATTCACAAACTTCTCCACAAGATTCCAAATACAACAGCCATGGACACAAGTCACACCTGGAGCCATAGAATTGTGAATGACTTTCCAGGTGCAATGATAAAGCTTTGAAGAGTTAAGACAAGGGAATAATTTAATTTTGATTTTTATTTTTATTAAAGACGATTCTGTTTACTGAATGAAAGAAAGAGCTCTTTCAACAACTGTTTATGCATTTGCTTCCCATGTGACTGGGTCTAATCAACAATGCTGAGTAAATTATCTGTGATATTTTGTGTATGCCTCACAGACATTTTATAAGAGATATTACTATTCCCATGTTTCAGGTGAGAAATAGAAATTTTAAGCTTACATGTGATGCCCTGGATGCAGTTTAAGATTTTAATCCTGTCTCTGAGTTAAACTCTCATTCCACCATGCATGGTTCTTCCCACTGGGAGACAACATTCTGGCAGGAAGATGTCACTGTGCAGCCACAAAATGGTTAGGTTTGTGTTTGAAAGGGAAACGATTGGCATGTGGGCTGGTGCTGGCAGGACTCCACTCAGCTCTGAAACATCATCTAGGTGTTTGTCAGCACACAAGAGTAAGGTGAGTCCAGCACCTGATGGCGTCACCATGACTAACTCCTAGGCTGCGTCCCACTTCAAGCAGTGTGCAGAGTTCACCTGACCCCCAGGTCACACCTCAGGCTCCCCTTGTGGCTGTCCATACACTGTCACTGTTTAAAAAGGAAACACGCATATGGGTGATGCGGGTTGTTCTGTTGGAGGGCACTTATCTTGCATGGGAAAAACACTGGATTGGATCCCTAGTATGATAAAAACAAGAATGAAGCATGTAAGTCCTGTGTTTATATTTTCTATAAAATTACATTTTAAGATAGCACCCAACCCAAAACTTGACAGCCTCTATGCAGTGCCCCAAGATAGAAAATGTCTTCAACTAAGAAAATCTTTAGTCACAGTTAAAAATTGAATTTTGCACTATATGTTTATAATTGGTATATCATAGAATACATGATTGGTAATTTTGATTGACTTCCAAGAAGGTCACAGCTAGATTTCTGGTTTTTTCTCTTTTGTAAAAGTTTAAAAGACAAAATCCATAAGAAGTACAAGCCTCGTCTTTGGATGTCTGTTTCTATAATATTTGGCAAAGATATAGCTAGGTGTTCACATTTACATTCAAGCTATAAAACAAAGGCAGCACCCTTGAGCATTCTCATGACCACCATGTGGTCAACCTCCACTCATCCCAAACTCACCTGAATCACACTGCTACCCGCTCCTTTTGTAAAGGTTCTGTTGCTTCAGAAGCCCAGTTTGCATATTTTCTTCAGTATGGCACAGCAGAAGCTTCTGAGATCTCAAACCATTATATGAAAAATACTCTTGTTTTCTTCTATGCCCCAGTGTTAGGTGCGCAATTCCTATTTCAAGTGACTATAATTGCACTTACTTAGTACATTGTTCCCATAGAGAATCAAAATTCCCTTACCAGACACTGAATTTGGTTGACTCATGAGAGAAGAGGGGGCTGGAGAGAAGACTCAGCTAAACACACAATTATACTCATCATTAGTGTAAAGTCAGATGAGGAAACTTAAGAGGAAAATGTGGTTCTGGAAGGAGTGTTAGGGAGATGAAATGGTGCTGGATGTGAGTTTAGAGGAAAAGGGCAACTGGCCAAGGAAAGCCTAAGACCTCAAGAAGCAAGAAAGACAAGGAAGACTTCTCTCCTGGAGGCTCCAACTGGGAATTTCTTTTATAAAATAATTTTATTGGTAACTTTTGACATACATAATAGTCACATTCATCATAGAAAATTTGTACCTGTACATAATATATCGTACTTCATCTTTCTTACTCCTTCCCTTCCTTTCAATCCTTCTTCCCCTCTCCATTTAGAGAACTTTATTTCTGTTGCTTTCCTTTCATTACTTTTTTTAATTCTTTAATCCCTATGTGCTTCTTTTCCATCCTCATGCCCGTGTTTTGTTCACCTTTACATTTGAATATTTTCTTCCTACTTCCCAACATTTATCCTCCAGTTTGGTCCTTAATTTGACTGTGGCTTTCTCACCCCAGAGAAATGCTGCAGTGCTTAAACATTTGTGTCTTACATATTTCACTTATTATTATGTTCTCATGTTGCAAATATTTACCCAAATGTATTTCAAGGTTATCATTCTTTATGGCAGATTATTACACCACTATGTAGAAAAACCACATTTTCTTCATGCATTCTTCTTCTAATAAGCATATTGACTGTTCCTAAGACATAGTTGTCACAAGGTGTGCCACTTACATGGGTGTGAATATATTCCTGTGACACTACTACAAATAGGCCTCTGAAATAAATACATTTCTAGAACAAGAAATACTAGCAATGAATAAGTATATGAGAAAATGTTTGACATCACTGGTCATTCAGGAAATGCAAATCAAAACCTAAGATTCCATCGCACTCTAGAAAAAACCACTATTATCTAGAAATCAACCAATAACAAATGCTGGTGAGGTTAAGAGAACAAGATGCCTTCTTTGCTGTTTGTAGCACTGTAAATTTGTATAACCCCTCTGAAATTCAGCCTTCAGATTCTTCAAAATATAGACCTAGACTCTCCCTTTGACACAAATATTTCCTTCTCACATATTTACCCCAAAGAGATAAAATGATGGATTTCATATTCTAAAGTCACTGAACTTCTATTAATTAACACTTAAGAAATAGAAAATTAATAGAGAGGTCTGTATCACATTTCCCAATGGCCCTCCCATTACAAAAGAGTAAAGATACATCGAGACACTTTATGTTCAACTGATCTCTGCAAATAACTCATGCTTGGACCAGGACACAGTCTCTCAGGCAGCAGGAGGAAGTGTTGAAGCCCCAGGTCGAGTGGAGAGCAAGCAGCTGGGGAGACCCTGAGAGGGAATTTATGTTCGAGGCTGAATCACTGTGGGAGGAGCACTAATACCCTGCTGACAGTAATAATCTGCTGCATCTTCAGCCTGCACACTGCTGATGGTGAGAGTGAAATCCGTGCCAGACCCACTGCCACTGAACCGGTCTGGGATCCCAGATGCCCGGTTGGATGCCCAGTAGATGAGCAGTTTGGGAGATTGTCCTGGTTTCTGCTGGTACCAGGATAAGTAGTTGTAACCACTGTCTAGAAGACTCTGGCTGGACTTGCAGTGGATGGTGGTGCTTTCTCCAGGAGACACTGCCAGGGAGGCTGGAGACTGGGTCAGCACAATGTCACTGCAGACACCTGCAATCAGGAATGAGTAGGGATTCTACACACACACATGCATACATACAAATTTTTTAACATATATATGTTTCAATTAAGCATTTAAAATATTCTTTCAAGTGCTATCTAAGTTAGCAAATATTTGTATTCTTATTAGAAATCATCATTCTTTCCCATATCTTAAAGTTATTTTTCCACTTGACAAAGTTATCACTCAGGAGATGGTGGATCCCTGCAATTTCTCACCAGAGTCCCAGAGCAGCAGAGCCAGGAGAATTGGGGTATGGGGCATCATCTTGCTGGGCCGTCTGATGAAATACACATCAGATCTCATTGCAAAGTCTTCTTTTATAGAATCTGTGCAGCTGGATGGTGCTGGGCGTGACGTATGTAAAGGAACCAGCAAATAAGGAAGCAACCTGCAGGAGCACTGGGCTGTGAAAGCAACTGTTTAAACCAAGAGACAAAAATACCATCGCAGAACAGGTGTTTACATGACCATAAATATAACAGAAGTCAACTTAGAAGATTTAATATTGTGAAGCCACTAGATGGCATCACAAAAGGCCTTAGATTTCAGTCACAAAATGTACTTAAATGAGTTTAGTTTTACAGAAATCACAGACTAGCTACCTTATATTAAGAACTCAGGTGAAATACTAAAATGTGCTCCAAAAACAGGACAAATAAAACAGGAAAGACAGAAATGAGTGAAGAATGAGTTAAGGGAGTAAACGATAAAGAAAAGAAAAGGAAACACAAAAAGATATCAGCTTTTTGGGCCAATTTTTTACTCAATTTGAAAAAAAATCTCTGAAATCCAAGGCCACCTTTATCTTGAAGCTACTGCACAACACAGGAAACAATCAAGATCTAGTTTCCAGCACCAACACATGGGTGGACAGCTGTAAGACAAGTCGCGAATTCACTCTCTGAATTCTGTGGGACCCTGATTTAACCGAGGATCAGAACTGTGGACCAAAGGGAAACTTCAATCTGTCCTTCCCACAGCTAGGAGCTGAAAACAAGGCTCTAAGTAAGCTGAGAAATGGAGAGAGAACAAAACAAGATCTCTTTGCATATTAATGACCAAAGACCAAAAATTCTAAGAATATTTTCTTCCAAAATTCCTGGTTTAGGATTTGTCCACATTGAAGTCATTGTAAGATAGCCTCACAGATGAGATGCCCAAGTGAAAACCTCTCTCATGAAGGGCAAAACCGTCCTAACTCTCAGGAAACCTTTCCCTTTATTTTCAAGGGCCAGTAGACCACAAAGTCATAGATTTCTAATGTCCAAAACCAAAAATACAATCTAAACATGAATGACAAATAATAGAAATTACAGAGAACAAAACTTTTGCCCAGACTTTAGATTCAGGAATTGTAAAAATGTATTTCATAAACAATTTATCAAATAGATATTGCATGTGAAATACAAGAAACTAAAAAAGTTATGAAAAGATTGTGTACTTGTCTATAAATACCATATCAGGGAATATTATGTACAAAGAAATTTGTTAAATTGATCAAAAAAATTTATCATTATTTCAGAATGATTATTGATGACCAAGATTCATTTTAATGTTTCCAACCAATCAGCTTGAACAACCATTTGTAGCTTTGAATGGAACATTTTCTGCAATATTTTTTCAGATATATTAAATATTAAGCTCATCATGCAAGTCAAGTTTCATTTAGAACTACTCAGATTCTCTAACATGAATGAGAAAAATAGCATATGATTTATGGAAAGTCTTCAGATCCACAGTCAAGAATAAGAAAGATGAGTAAATGCACAAATATCCAGTCTTAACGAGTTATTATTTTCTCTGTCTTTACTTAGGTTTGTAATTTGAGTATGTTATTGTGTTAAAGAGCACAAATTTCTTTCACATCACTTACTAGTACTTACTCAATTAAAACAGAGAATAAAGTCTCAAGTGACTAGAAAAATCTTGTAAACATGACTATTTCTCAAATACAGACTCAGAAAAATAAAAATCCACAGGGATCTGAGCGAGGTAAACTGGGGGGAGCAAACAACAGAGCCCTCAGCAGAATCCTTGCTAAAAATGGTTTGTCACCTGTCAGTGGCAGAAAAGTGAAACCTGAGTTGTGAGGTCAGCAGAGGTTCCTGAGGACTAGAGCCTTTGTAGGGTTCTCTGGGGTGTGTATGTGTGTGTGTGTGTGTGTGTGTGTCTCTCTCTGTGTGTGTGTGTGTCTGTCTGTGTGTCTGTGTGGGGGGGGTGGCTGTGTGAGTGTCCTTGTGATTTCTTCTATCTTTTGGGGTTTTCTGTGTTTGCATGCCAGGAATTTTTATATATGGATCTGTTATTCTACCTATGTGTTCACATGTTTAAATGTTGTCTGCAAAGCATTCCATGCTCTAACTGACAGGGGCCTCCTTCACAGGGTGTTTCTGGATATTTTAAAATTTTGCTTGACTTTTTTGGATCAGTGGTTGGATTCTGTCTCCTGATCTTTTTTTTCACCTCCTCATTTCAATCTCATCCTATCCTTACCTGAGTTATTTTCCCTCTCATATCTCCTGTCTGTCAGATCTTCGGGCTTCTGTTTTGCCCTTATTTTTGCCTCTCTCTTTGCTACCTATCTCCGTGTTTTATACATAAACCACTAAGAGTAATTGAGCTTCTATAATGTTTTAACACAACACACGGAGATTCTAAGCACCAATAGCAGTTTTATAATGTTGCTAAAATAGTGTTTCCTGCTCATGAACTGTGCCCATTTCCCTGTTTCCTCTTTCAGATCCACTTAGGTCTCTCCCCACTGTCACTCTCGCACCTCCTTCCCCTCCCCCACACACTCACACTCCCCTCCCCTCTCCAGTCTTTTTTGAATATTGAACCTATTATTACGACTTACACTTTCTGGTTATCTCTATTTTAAAGTGTATGTGAAGGCCTTAAGTTTATAAATAAAAACTGTAAATGAGTTGAAAATGTTGTTTTCTATAATGTTTTGCACTGACTTGTCAAGTTCCCCTACATCAACATTTGTTATGTAATCATTTGACATAGGTTTTCTTCTAGTTTATAAATTTTAAAGAATCTCCATAAACACTGCATGAATTTTCTACCTGTATTTCCCTTTTTTCCTCTTTTCCTTGTATTCTTATACATACTCTGTCAAGATCCCTCCTTTTGTCCGCTTGACAACATTTTGATTTCGGGTCTGGAGTATGGAGACAGATGGTACCCTGAGCAACTATAAAGCAAAAATTGCTCATTTCAATGCTTTGAGTTTGTAAATTATCATAAAACAAATCAAAATTCATGCAAACATCTAGGCTATATTTAACTATAACAAAGCATCTAGGAGGCCAGGAGCCCCTTTATCCTCTGCTCAGCCCTGCAGACTTCCTCATGCATCAAGGGACACAGTCTCTCAGGCAGCGGGAGGAAGTGTTCAAGCCCTGGGCCACACAGGGAGCAAGCAGCTGGGGAGACCCTGAGAGGAAGTTTATGTTCGAGGCTGAATCACTGTGGGAGGAGTATCATAAGTCTGCAGACAGTAATAATCGGCCACATCTTCAGGCTGCACATTGCTGATGGTGAGAGTGAAATCTGTGCCAGACCCACTGCCAGTGAACCGTTCTGGTACTCCAGATGCACGGGTGGATGCATCGTAGATGAGCAGTTTGGGAGACTGTCCCGGTTTCTGCTGGTACCAGCTTAAAAGATTGTAACCACTGTATAGAAGACTCTGGCTGGACTTGCAGTGGATGGTGGCTCTCTCTCCAACAGACACTGCCAGGGAGCCTGGAGACTGGGTCATCACAATGTCACCGCAGACATCTGCAATCAGGAATGCATAGTGATTATACACACACACGAGCACACAAACTTTATTTTATAAATAATAAAATATGTCCTTTAAAATAAGGATACTAATGCTGTTCAAAATTACCATCTACTTGGGTCATATTATGTCTCTTTGCATTTTGAAAGTATAATTTTAACTCTATAAAGATACTACTCTAGGTGACTTTGGAACTGCTGAATTTCTCACCAGAGACCCAGAGCAACAGGCACGTGAAGACCTGGATCTTCAAACTCATCTTGCTGCCCCTGACTCCCTAATGGAGCTCTCTTTGCCAGGGGCTCCTTTATAAAATCTAGAAAGTTGGGCATGCCTTGGAGGAGCCTATAAATATTCATAAGTAAATAGGGAAGAAAATTGCATAAGCAATGAGATATGAAAATAACTGATTGAATCTACAACGAAATTTACCTACACAGGAAGTGTACTTGGGTGACAAGAAAAACACAGTACTTAGTTCAGAAACTCTGAGATCTTTTTAGAACTATTACAAATCACTGGATGGCCTAAAACTTTAGTATCAAATAAACTGAAACTGACTTAAATGGGAGAAAAAAGATTGGTTATTTCATACCAGCACAGTGGGTTGCACATTACAATATGCTAGAAAATACAAGATTATAAAAAATAAAACAAAAAAGAAAGGTGCAAAGAGGGAAGAAAAAAAGGAAGGACAAAAGGAAACCGTCTATTTGTAAACAATCTCTTATTTTTTGTGACTCAAGCAAAGTATGCTTTCCAAAGCCACATTTATCCTGATGTTGAGGAACACACGACATGGCTGAGCTCCAGTGTCTCCCTGTGCATGAGCCACAGAGCCAGGAGATTTAAGCTGGGAGCCAGAAGGGCTCTGTGGAAGTGTGAGTCAAAGACACACAGAAGACTCTGCTTTCCACAGCTACTGGGAAATGAGAAGAGGGACCCAAGTAAACTGGAAAATGGGAAGAGAAAAAGACCATAAAATTTCTTTGGGAAATAGCGACTGCAGAGCTACACTGCCAAAGTCTTTTATTTCAAAAACTTCTGGTTTAGAGAACACAGAAATCCATAGTCATCTAATTAGAGTTAGTTAACATTTCTGATGAGCAGGTACCAAGTTAAAACTCCCTGAAGGAAGACACTAACATCCTAATTCCCTTAGAAGTCTTAAAAATATCTTTTCTATGGTAAATATACCACAAAGTGAGACTCATGACATCCCAGAGTAAAGACCTACTCTGAATGTGACTGTAAAATAATAGAAATTATACGACAAACCATTCAATTCTATGTGTGAGATTATCAATCATAACAACAATTTTTGAACAATAATTTATAAATGTATTGGAATCCAGAATAAATTAGAATAATATAGAGCATAGAAAGCTAGAAAATTAAGAAAAAGATTAACCAATAATTTTCACCTGATATCTCAGTGTATCTCATACTCAATAAAATTATTAAATTGATCTTAACATTTAACAGCAAACTAGAAATACTTTGACCATCAAATGTTTTAATTTTTCCACTGAATCAATTTGATCTCACCTTATATATTTCATAATTTTTTTACATTCTTCATTTATTAAATTCTATTATAATAAAGTCTTGTAACTCAGTTCAAAAGTTGCATAAGAGGTCTCTGCATAGAACAAGAGTTCTATGGCATGATATGAGAGAGTGCTATGCACAGACTGAAGAAGTTCCTAATTTCCAAGAGCAAGAAAACAGAGAGTGAATGAAACTGTCTACATTTACCCCTAAGAAGCATGTGTATCCTCTAAATTTTTGTTTTAGCTCATAATTTGGTTGTGTTTCTGCTTTGAGGAGCTCAAATTTATTTTCTTTCCTTTCATCTACTGGTGCTTGTTCAAGTTAATCAGATGGAGAAGAGGGTCTTCTATAGCCAGGAAAATCAGACATGTAAACAGATCAGCCCCTCTCCAGACAAAGCAGACTTTTCCAGCTGCCAAGTCCATTTGATTTGAGTGCTCTTATGCGGTCTACACACTAGACCCAGAAAAGGACTTTACCTAACACTTACTCCTAGCATTCTCGGTGTTTAGAGAACATACACAAATGTAAGATAAAAATAGCCATAATCTTTAAGTTCTAAAAAAAAATAGAACACAATACATGGTTCCTCATTTTCCCTCAAAACAATATGCTGGTGACCACAATACATAGTGGGTATATTAGACTTCTTGGGCTATCAGAAAAATACGGCAGACTTACTTACTTAAAACAACACAGGATTATGCTCTCCCACCATGTGAAGCAAGAAGTCTGGAATGAAGGTTGCTCAGCAGCTCTGAGCAGCTCTGACCCAGCACACTTTCCCACTGTGAGCATCTTGGAAGAGGCCTAGGAGAAAGTCAGGCAGAGGCCCAGATTACCCTGAGACATTTAAAGACAGGGATCTTTCTGACTCTTCCTTATGAAAGGCACCGCCTTTTATTTTCTCTGTGGATAGATGATGGCAATGGTTCAGTATCCATGACAGGTAAGAGGACATCTGACAAGGAGTTTTCTGTGATAATTCAAAAAAACGTGAGCATAAAATTATCACTTGCTCATTCCGTGTGATATTAAAGGAGTTCCAGGGCAGAGGATTTAGCTCAGGAGCCCAAAGTGTTTGCTTGGTAAATACGAGGCTGTGAATTTGATCTCCAGTTGCAAATAAACAAAGACACAAAGAAGTTCTTGTCTTCAGGAATGTTTTTGTTTAATCTAATATGTAGAGACAGAAATAGGTATAGCAATGCACCACTTTAGAAAGTACTTGCCAGGAAGTTCATATTCACTATGTAAATTATAGTTCTCTCTAAATGAAAGGAAAAAAGACAGATTTTCCACCTCTCAGTTCTTTTGACTTGAGTATAATTATGAAGTCTAATCACTAGGCCTGGGGAATATATTCTAGCTAACACTGCTTTCTGACATTCTTATAGTTCCCTTGATAACCCCAGATGTCAGAAGCTCTTAACTAACGGTACCCCATCATGTTAATGAGCGAAACCTGATGATCAGCCCCTGTGAAGTGGGACTTGTTTCTTCCTCTCATTAGCAGGGAGGGAGCTAAGTAAGGTGTCTTTTATCCTCCCAGACCCTGATCTGAATGAATGCATGTGTATCCTAGGCTCTCGTAGGCAAGAAGGTCACTCGCACTGTGGCACCTACACAGACCCAGACTTTCAGCTGGGGTCCAGAGAGCATGGATTCCATGTCTTGTGGTTTTTCCTCTAACACAGATTATATTTTATAATACTTAGTTCACTTAAGAGGCCTATATTCTTGCCTTGACTCCTCTCATGTCACTAAATCAGAGACATTCTTTAGAGTACCCTAAGGAATCTCATGCCCTGCAAATCCCAGTGTGAACTCAGGAGGCAAAAGCTGGTACAGCAAGGTCCCTGACCCATGGGCTGGGCAGGTTTTGGACAAGACTGAAGCCCCATGAGAAGGAAGTTATAATATTGCTGACACTAACAATCTCCCACATCTTCTGCTTAGAGAGTTATATGGTGACAGTGAAGTCTGGCACAGACCCACTGCCACTGAACCTGTCAGAGATCTGAGATGCCTGGGTGCATGCCCAGGAGATGAGCAGTTTGGGAGCCCATTTTATTTCTGCTGATAACAAGCTAAGTATTTCCTACTGCCATTGATCCACAAAACACTCTCACTGGATCTACAATTGACGGTAACACACTCTCATGCAGACTCCATCAGACAGCACGGAGTCTGGGCCACTGTGGTATCTCCATTGGCTCCTGCGACCAGAAATATAGAAGAATTACACACACTCACACACACACATGCTCACAAGCAAATGCAAACAAATTATCAAACACGCACTACAATCTGTCTTGTAAAACTCATTTCAAAATGTTATTAAAAGTAGCCTCATATTTACGTCCTTACTGGGAATGGTTTTTATATTATGAAATGTTAAAAATATTATTTCCACCATACATATCTTATTCTGAAGAGATTTTAGTAGTTAATTTGTCACCAGAGACCCACAGGAGCAAGGTTAAGAGGACCTGGTCTGGGACACCACCTTGCTGACCCCGCTGCCAAAGGCAGTTTATATGTCACTGTAAAGTTCTTGTTTATAAAATCTGGGAATATGGACTGGCCTGCAGGAGCTCATGCAAAGTGAGCAAAAGGGAAGGAAATTGTGTAGACAGTGGACTGTTAAAGTATCTGACTTGTATAAGGAGACAACAAAAAGTGGTATCACATAAAGTGTGGTTGTGTGACTAGAAAATACACTGCACTCATCTTACTAGCTTTATAGTCAACTTAGAAAATCTAGTACTGGAAGTCAGTGAATGTATTAAAAGAGTGCCTGTACTGTTAAAGACTAATTTGAAATTGATAAAGTATCCAAAAAAGGATGGCCAAGTGTGCTCAGATTAATTATCCTGGTTTATAAAATCTGGGAATATGGACTGAGCTGCAGGGGCTCATGCAAAGTGAGCAAAAGGGAAAGAAACTGGGTAGACAGTGGACTGTTAAAGTATCTGACATGTATAAGGAGACAACAAAAAGTGTTATCACATAAAGTGTGGTTGTGTGACTAGAAAATACACTGCACTCAACTTACTAACTTTACAGTCAACTTAGAAAATCTAGTACTGGAAGTCAGTGAATGTATTAAAAGAGTGCCTGTACTGTTAAAGACTAATTTGAAATTGATGCAGTATCCAAAATAGGATGGCCAAGGGTGCTCAGATTAATTATCCTGGTGAAATAATATAACATGAAGAGAAAAAGAGAAAAAGAGAAAGGAGAGAGAGAGAGAGAGAGAGAGAGAGAGAGGGAGAGAGGGAGAGAGAATATGGAGGAAACAAAAGAGGAATGAAAGAAAGAAAACAGACAAAAGGGAGGATGGAAGGAAGGACTTTTGGATGAAAGGAAGGAAGGATGGAAGCAAGGTAAAAAAACAATAATAGGCAAGGAAGAAAGACAAAAAGAGACAGGAATAAAAAAAGGAAGGAATAGAAAGAATAAAGCAAAAGAATGAAGCAAGGAATAAAAGGAAAGGAGGCAGGAAGGAAAAAATTGAGAGGGAGAGGCTGATACTTGAGAACAAAGAAGAGAATCATCTGGAATATAATGTAAAGTAACTTTCAAACCAATACTCTGTACCAGAAAAATGAGACTTCAAAAGTAATACATAGAAAAGCAGAAAGAACATATCATCAGTATATTCATACAACCAGAGATGATCATAAGTGCTCCAAAGAGAAGAAAAATGGCAGCAAATGAAGATTTGAAAACAACAAGAATGGACACCAAGGAGAAATGTTATTAAAACCTTTTCATGGTTGTCTGACTAGGTCATCAAAAATTCTGACATTATGTTGTGGAGTTTGTAACATATAGAAGTCAAATGTATGAAGACAGCAAAATTTAAGACTACCACCTGTAGCATCATACTAAAAAGAATGCCAATGGGGATACTTTAGATGAGAGAAGCCAAATGGTACCTTACACAGAGTCACAGCTGCCCACTGAGAAGGTTGTCATCCCTTCCTGCTTCCTGGTATCCCCTTCACCCAGGTAGCACTAACACTCTCCTATCCACTAGGATCATCAGTCCAGGATTAAGCAAATCAGTGTGTGACTTAATAGACTACGAAGTTAATCACTTTGCTGAATTTTTTTTTTACTTCTAACATTGATTTTCTATCTGTTGTATTCACTAGTGTATAATTACTGTACTTACTTATATGTACTGTGAGGTCTGGACACATATACTTAACACAACTTAATTAGTTTTGACTGCTTCTTGTGTTCCTTTCTCTTCTCTTCCCTCTATGTCTAGTTTCCTTACCAATTTGCAGATAATTTATCTCTTTATTTCATATAATCTTATTTTTCTCTTTAATCTTTTTATATTTTGGATTTCATATATCAGACAACCAATATGATATTTATGATTATTGGTCTCATTTGTTTTACCCAGCAAATTGTCTGAAGGTGCATGCATTTTTCTCAGAAATGATTCAGTGCATTTTCTGGTAGCACTACTCCATCATGCATAAATACATTTTTTTACTCCATTCATCTGTTGATGGACATATGAGCTACTTTCAAAATTTATGCTTAGCAATTATGTTTCTATAAACATGTGTACATGTGAATCACTCTAGTATGATGTCATGAACACTTTTTGGAAGAGAGCTAGAACAGGAAGAGCAGGGTCAAGCAGAATTTTTACTTTTAGATTGTTGCAGCATCTCCACACAGAGTTCCACACTCGTTGTACCAGTTTGCATTTCCACTAGAAAGGTAGAGTGATTTGTTATTTCCCACAGCCTCACCAATATTTGGTATTGTTTGATTTCTATATGGCTGGTGTTATTTCTGGAAGAACATGGGCTCTCAGTGTGGTTTTAACTTCCATTTTTCTCAAGGTCAGTGATATATATTTATTATCTGTTTGTGTTTCTGAAACCTGTCTGTTCCTTTCACTTACCCATTTTTGATTGACTCTTTTATTTCGGAGGTCTGTTTCTTAAAGTTCCTCATGAATTGTCAGTATTAGTCTTCCTCTTGATGAGCACAGTACAAAGATTTCCTCCCATTCTACACCTTGTATTTTCCCTCTTTCAGCTGCTTCTTTAGCTGCACAGAAGGATTTTAATTAGATACAATTTAATTTGTTCTTGGTTGATGTTATTTCTGGTACAACTGGGGTTCTGTCAGAAAAGTGCAAACCTATACCTATGACCTCAAAGCATTACCTAACTTATCTTCCAGAAGATTAAGTGCTTATGTTTTAAAGCCCAGACTGTTGGTCCTCTTTTATTATATATTACCACAGTGTGAGAAATATGGTTTAGGGTCATACTTCTCATGGGTATAAGCAGTTTTCCTAATGCCATTTGTTAAGGTAGTTGGCTTGCCATCAGCCAATGTCATTCACCTCTTTCTGAAAGATCAGATGATTGGATGTGCCCAGAGTTGTTTTAGCATCTTTTATTTTGTTCCATTGATCCATGTGACTGTTTTTGTAGCCAGTGCCATGCCATTTCTATCACTGTAGCTTTGTAGTATATCTTGAAGTCTGGGGCTTTAATGCTTTCTGTTTTACTCTTGTTGCCTAGGATTGAAATATCTAATCTGGATCTGTTCCAGTTACATATAAACCTAAGGTTGTTTTCCTAGTCTTGTGAGGAATGCTGCTGGTATTTTGACTGGTATTGCATTAAATCTGTATGTCTTCTTTAGTAGCATAGGAATTTTCACAGTATTGTTCTTGACTCTCCAGGAACAAGAAATAACTGTGTGTGTGTGTGTGTGTGTGTGTGTGTGTGTGTGATTTTTTTTTATGTTGCAACGTGCACTTGGATCTTTTCTGGATTAATATAGTTTTGAGTATGCAAATTTTTCACTTCCTTGGCAAGCTTATTCCCTAAGCATTTAATTTTCCTTGAAACCATATAAATCTTATTATTTTCCTAATTTCATTTTCAAGAGGTTCATAATTAGTGTAAGGATAATTGTGGCTTCTGAATGCTATACTTAGTACAATCAGGTGTGGAAGAAGCCGTGCGCCACCTAGAGGCAACATGCGGGCAGTACAATGAAGAGGTTCACAGAGGAAAGGTGATGTTCTTTGCCAATCTTCAGCAAAATTAACTCTCAGCCAATGAGTGACTCATCTTGAAAGCCACCAGTGAAGTCTTTGGTTGACTGTAACTCGCTGTGGCGACAATTCAAAGAAACTCTTGAGCAATCTCCAGCCATTCTGAACCAACTTGAAACACTCCATATTCTTCACTCACGGAAATCACATAAGAGAATAAATTTTACCTCAAGTTGTTACATGTGCAGTAAAAACATTTACATAAAAATAAGAAGGGAACCAATACGTGTAGTAAGCTAAAGTCAATGTGAGCATACATGTGGATGTCTTTGGGCTATATAAAATTACTACAATATTTTACAAAGTAAGAATCTAATTTGATTTGAAACATATGACAATAAAACCTTGTGAGCCAGGAAGAAAGCTGTGAAAGCATTGAAAAGTGCTGAATTATCATAAAGGCATAAAAACACTAATATGTAAGTCTTTTTTACCTGAATACAGAGAATGATTTTCCTTTATTTCTTTCAATTTCTGGTTTCTTAAATTGAGACTTTGTATAGAATAGAACTACTGAGGTAAAATTAAAACACAGTTAATAACAGCTTTCTGGTCCCATCCTTCTCTGCAGGACTGGTAGGGACCACACCCTCCCAGCAGTGCACACACAGCCTGGGGAATATATGTCACTTTGGGTCCAGAGTGACTAAGTACAGCAGAGCACATGCCTGACTCTGGTGGTGAATAAGTGTGTGGAGAAGAGAGCTTGCAAAAGATTTCCATTCTGGGTCAGGAGATACGAGCCAATCATATATTGCAGCCCATCCTGTAAGATATCAACACTGAAAGAAAACCAAAATGAGGATAGTGACTAATAACCATGTTTTGGTTTCTTACCACTTAAATGTAAAATTAAATAAATATATACTTAAAAATAAGACATTTCCTAAGATGATTTTAGTGTCAAATTTGTTTTCAGGTTCACCCCATCATCTTGCAGGCATTGTGTAAGAAAATAGAGCAGAAAATTACACCACTGGGAAAATGAACACTCTCAATGTTTCCATCCATGTGTTCATTTGATTTTTGGTGATCAAACTTGTGTCCTGACATTCCAAGGAAGATGTCTCATCTAACTTTCTCATCTCAGTGATGTAGGAACTATCTGTCAAAACACACCTCAACTATCACACCCTTAAGATGAGAAAATGGAAACCAGAACAAAAATGACTTCAATAGGCTACTTAGTTCTTGGCAGAGCTGAGGTTGCATCGAATTTATTAACTGTTAATTTTGTGTCTTTCCATCTTTCTTCAATACTTATTCAGTTTCAAGTCTAGAGACAACAGTCCAAAAAAGCCTATACAAATGTTAATCTATTTCATGAGACACTGACAGGAGACCTCTCATTTATTCACAAAAGTTGCACCCGAAATTAAGGTTCCTCTCTCTCAATGTTGAATGTCAAGTTTAAAGCTTCACTTACAAAACTTATCTATTGCTCATAACAGTGTCTTGTGCCTTCTATTCTGTGTGTGTGAATTGCAACGTATTTCTGCATGACACATTCAGATAAAACTTTAACATAATAGTTCTGCACAATGCATTCATGTAAAATCCGGGAAGATGTTCCATGAAGTTATGAGGCTTCCACTGCCCTATTACATCATGTGGTAGTGGTAGAGGATTGTCTCATCTGAATTTGATGGAAGCAGTAAAGAAAATGTCTTCTGATGGAAGCAAGACCAAAGTCTTAGGCAACCGCAGAAACCACCTATTGAAATGCCTAGTTGTACCCAGCATAGACCCCAGGTCCCAAGCATGTGCCCAGTCCAGTTCAAGGTAATGACCAAAGGCAAATTTACCTACTGCAAAGCCTGGATATTTAGCAAGCCCTTTGGTATCTTTGTAAAAGTTATAAGCTAGAATCCTCCCCAAGAACACAACTTCATTTATGTAATAGAACTTTAATCAGGTTGTTTGAGTAGGTTTTATATTTTAAAGGAGGGAGCCCTCCAGAGAGATTCTGGGACCTTGGGAGCCTCTTTTGTCATGTATCAGTCATGAGATGAGCAAGCCTTGCTCAGCCACACACTCCCTTCCACGATGTGCTGCATCTCCAAAGACTAAACCAGGAAGCCGACAGCCAGGTACTGAAACCTCCACAGTTGTATATTAGAGAGAGAGAGAGAGAGAGAGAGAGAGAGAGAGAGCGAGAGAGACAGAGACAGAGAGAGAGACAGAGACAGAGACAGAGAGAGAGGGAAAGAGAGAGAGAGAGAGCTCCACAATTACAAATCACAGACAGAGGCAGACAGAGAGAGAGACAGAGAGACAGAGAGACAGAGAGAGACAGACAGACAGACAGACAGACAGAGACTTTTTTCTTTCTGGAAGACTGGTTCACAGTAAAATTTTCAGGATAACTATTCTTACTCAATACGTTTTACAAAAAAATTCAGCTTTGGTTCTAACTGTTTGGCCTGGCATCTCTTGCTTTCAAAAACAATGCTAATACAATATCTTATTTGAAGGATGAATTATTATTGAGTAAATTAATCCTGAATCCAGTTAAATACCTTCCATGAAGAGGGCACAGGACTTCTCTCAGAACACTCCACATAGTAACTGATGTCAGCTTCCTAAGGTGTTTACAGCAAGGTCAGGCTCTTCATCTCTCCACTATTCACAAGACTTATTAGGGTTTTGCTCCAAAAGAACTGTTGTTGCTAAATTTTATCCATATAACAAGAGGACAAAAATTACTAATTCTAGAATTTAGCAGCGTGCCTGATTTCACCTCATAAAAGCTAGTAAATTCAATAGTGTGTTTCTAAATTTCCTGAAAATTCTCTACCAAGACTATCATTGTACCTAACATATAATGTGGAAAAGATAATGAATATTTTCATTACAGGAATTGTGGATATTTATTATGTGATTTTCAGACTTTGGAACAATTTTCAAAGTAAGTATGAAAACCAGTTCAACACTCTCTAATACCTCTATGCAATCAAATCTGCCTCCCTCACTGAGGACCTTAACCCATTGGCCACAATAAAGAAAGATGGGCAGACAGTGGTTATGCTGTAAAGGCAGAGCAAATAAGCTTTTCTGTCATACTGTACATGAGCTGAGAAAGAATAGTAAGACTGAAGAAACCTGCTATACATGTAATTCTGAGCCACCAGGATTTGAAGTTGTCTTCTTAGATGGGAAAACAAACAAAACAAAGTTTGGAGCACTCAGAATCAGGACTCAATTGGAATATATTAGAAATATAGCATGTCACAGACATCAAAATGACAGCATCCTTCTGTGGGCAGCGTGGAGAGTTCGCCTGAGTCCCAGGGACGCCATACACCAGCCTCCCCAAAGACAGTCCATCCAAGTCACCACTTGTACAAGAAACAGACAGATGGGTAATGGGGATGTAGTTCTGTTAGAGCACTTATCTGTCATGGGCAAGGACATACTACTGTAAAAACAAGAAAGAGACATATAAATTCTGTGTTTGTATTTTGTTTAAAATATCTTTTTGAGATATCACCCAACCTAGAATGCAACAGTTCTATGCAGTGACCCAAGACAAAAATTATCTTTAATTTTTGCATTAAAAAAATCTTTAGTCACAGTTAAAACTTCAATTTTTTCATATATATATATGAATTTTTTCATATATATATCATATATATATATGAATTTTTCATATATATATATATATATATATATATATATACTGGGGATTAAACTCAGGACCTCATGCTTACCAGGCAGGTGCTTAAGTCACTGAACTAAATTCCCAGCCCCTTTCCTGTATTTTTGTATTTCACATATTATGCTCATTTGATCATTTGATCAACGTCCAAGAAGCTCAGAGCTAGATTTTATGTTCAGTTGTAAGTTTTTTTCTTAAGTGAGGTTTCCAAGGAAAAATTTGCATGCAATACAAACCACCTTCTGAGTCTTTGTGTCTATAATATTTGACAAAGTCATAGCTTTGTGTTTACAACTATATTCAAGTTATAAGACAAAGGCAGCACACTGGAGAGCTCCCTGTGCCCTTGTGGTCAATCTCCACTCACCCCAAACTCACCTGAATCCCACTGCTGTCTGCTCCTTATGTAAATGCTCTGCTGTTTCAGATGCCCCGTCTGCATATTTCCTTCATGGTAGAACATCAGAAGCTTCTGAGGTTGCAAATCACTATTTGTAAAATATGAGAATCTTGTTTCCTACTATGCCCCAGTGTAGGTGCTCAGTTCCTTTTTAAAGTTACTCTAATTGCAACTACTTATTTCATTGTTCCCCTAGAGACTGAAACTTTCCCCTCTCCAAAGGCTGAATTTGGTTCATTCTGGTGAGAGGAGGACACTGGAGGGCAGGCTCAGCTAAACACACAGTGATAGTCACCATCAGTGTGAAGTCAGAGAAGGAAACTTCACAGGGAGATGTGGTGCTGAAAGAAGTGTTAGAGAGATGAAATGGTTCTGGCTCCAAGTTTAGAGGAAAAGGGCTGCTGGCCTAGGCATGCGGGAGACCCCATGCAGCAGGAAAGACAAGGGAAGACTCGCTCCTGGAAGCATGAGAGCATCTGGATGTCAACCCACTGAATCTGAACTACACAATGAAGGTATTTCTTAATTTAATGAACATTATCATTAAGCCACGGATAACCATCACATCCATCAGAGGGAATTTGTACTGGTACATCATGTTTCATATTTTTTTCTGTTTTTCCCATTTCCTTCCATTCAATCTTTCTTCCCCTGTCCATTTACAAAACTTTGTTTCTATTGTTTTCCTCCCACTTTTTCATATTTTTAATCCCTATTTCATTCTTTACAATCTTTATGTTCCCTCCATTTTTCACCTTCCCCTTTGAACATTTTCTTCTTGCTTCACAAAATCTCTCCTCCATCTTGATCCTTATTTAGACTTCTGGTTTCTCACCTAAGAGAAACAATGCAATATTTAAATATTTGTGCCCAACTTGTTTCACTTAAAATTATTTTCTCATGTACCCATTTACCCAAAACATGTCTCAAGTTTATCCTCCTTTATGGGAGACAGGACTCCACTGAATATAAAAGCCACATTTTCTTTAACCATTAATCAACTAAAGAGCATATGGGCTGTTTCCAAGATTGAGCTATCACAAAGTGTGCCATATGCACGGGTGGATTATATATGCTGTGACTGAATCCAAAAATGAGCACCTAATATAAAACATCAAATAAATATATGAAAAAGTATCCAACATCACTCATCATTCAAGAAATGCAAATTCAAACAGCAGTGAAATTTCATCTCAATCCATAACAAAATGGCTATTATCAAGAAACCAACCAATAACAAATGCTGGTGAAGCTGCAGAGAACAAGACCCCTTCTCCACTATTGGCAAGAGTACAATTCGAATGACCATACTGGAAATCAGTACGGAGATTCTTTAAAAAATTAGAAAGATGATCCCTTTGGCCTAAGTCTCTCCCTTCTAGATATCTTCTCAAAAGAGTTAAACTGATGAATTTCTTATGTTAAAGCCAATGAGCTTGCAGTAAATGAATACATAAGGAATACAAAACTAATACAGATCTCATTACTACATTTCACATGTAAGATTTCCCATGACAAAAGAATAAAGTAATACTGAGTTGCCTCAGTTTGCACTGAGCTCTGCAAAACATCATATGCATATGCCAGAGCACAGACTCTGAGGCAGCAGGAGGAAGTGTTGAAGTCCTGGGCTGCATGGGGAGCAAGCAGCTGGGGAGACCCTGAGAGGAAGTTTATGTTGGAGACTGAATCACTGTAGGAGGAGTGCTATAATGCTGCTGACAGTAATAAGTCACAGCATCTTCAGCCTGCACCCTGCTGATGGTGAGAGTGAAATCGGTGCCAGACCCACTGCCACTGAACCGGTCTGGGACCCCAGTTTCCCGGGTGGATGCCCAGTAGATGAGCAGTTTGGGGGATTGTCTTGGTTTCTGCTGGTGCCAGGCTAAGTAGTTCTTGTTGTTACTACCATATAGACTCTGGCTGGACTTACAGTGGATGGTGGTGCTCTCTCCAAGAAACACTGCCAGGGAGCCTTGAGACTGGGTCATCACAATGTCACTGAAGACACCTGCAATCAGGAAAAAATAGTGATCCTACATACATAAACATAAAAGATTTTTTTTCTCACATAACTACTGCAATTAAACATGTAATATATGCTAAAGATATTCTGCGTTAGCACATATTTGTGTTCATATTAGGAATAGTCACTGTTTTCCACTTCTTCTTAAAGTTATTTTTGAATTCTGCAAAGATGTCACTCTAAGGAGATGGTGGAACTTTGCAGTTTCTCACCAGAGACCCAGAACAACAGAGCCAGGAGGATCTGGGACATCATCTTGCTGTCTCTTCTGGTGCGATGCAGCTCATATCTCATTGCAAGAGTTTCTTTTATAGGATCTGCATGGCTGGACTGGGCTGGGAGTGTCCTATGCAAAGAAATCAGCAAATAAGGAAGCAAAATGCAGGGGTACTTGGCTGTGAAAGCAACTTATTAAAACAAGAGCCAAAAATAGCAGTGCAGAACTGTGCTGGTGTAACCAGAAAAACCACAAAAATCAATTTAGAAGCTCTAATATTACAAGACTACTAGATGGCATCACAAAAGACCTTAGTTTCAAGTCAAAACATGTATTTAAATCAGTTTTGTTTTGCAGAAATCATTGGCTAGCTGCCTTATATTGGCAACTCTGGTGAAATACTATAGCATTCTAGAAAAACAAGGACCAAAAGACAGGAGGGATAGACAGGAACAAGTGGAGAATGAGTTAAGAGAGAAAAGGGATGAAGAAAAGAAAGGGAAACACAAGAAGATGCCACTTTCTAGGACCAACTTTTTATCTCTTTGAAAAAAAACATTTCTGAAATCCAAAGCAACCTTTCTCCTGAAGATAGTGGACAACACAGAAGATACTGGGAACTCAATTTTCATCTCATGCCTAGGTGAACAGTGGAAAATCAGGCTGAGGATTCATTCTGTGAATCCTGTGGGAACCTGATTGAACCTGAGAAATCACCAACTAAAAAAAAGGCTCTAAGTAAGATGAGAAACACAGACAGAACAAACAAGATCTCTTGGGAAATTCATGAATGCAGACCAACATCACCAAGAATATTTTCTGGAAAAAAACACCTGGTTCAAGATTTGTCTACTTTATGTTCAGTGTAAGATAGCCTTACAGATGAGATGCCCAAGTGAAAAACTCTCTCCTAGAGGGCAAGACCATCCTAAACTCTAAAGACACCATACTAGTTTTCAAAGCCCAGTAGATCACAAAGTCAGAGATTTTTGATATCCAAAAAGAAAAGTGCAATTTAAGTATGAATGCAAAATAATAGAAATTACAGAGAATAAAAGTTCTACCTAGATGTTAGATGCAGAAATTCTGAAAACAAATTTAACAAACAATTTATAAAATACATATAGCATGCAAAATACAGGAAAATAAAAATGTTCACAAAAGATTTGAGCAAGTATTTATAATTGACTTCTCAGGGAATATTGTGTCCAATGCAAATTGTTAAAGTGATCTTAAGTTTACATTAAGCCAGGTCTATTATTGACAATCAAAAATGTATTTTAATTTTTTCATTTGATCAGTTTGAATTGACCATTTACTTTGCTTTGAATAGATAAGTTTCCACAGTATTTTTTGATATAAAGGAATTAAATTTATAATCCATTTGTTTCACTCAGAATGACTCAGATACTGTAATATGAAAGAGGAGAATAGCACATGGTTTAAGGAAGATGCACAGATCCAGGACAAGTTTATGGAAAATGAGTTTATGGAAAATGAGTAAAGGTACCTGAATCCAGTTTTAAAAGTTATTATTTTTTCTACATCTTTGTTTAAATTTATAATTTGGCTTTGTAACCACTTTTATGAGCAGAAATTTCTTTAACTCCATTTACTATTAATTTTTCAATTTAAGCAGATAGAGAGTAAGACCATAAAAACATGGAAAATCAAGAAAACATGATTGGTTCTCCCATGCAGACTGAGGAAATTAGAAATCCACCTATTGTTTTATTTTTATTTTTAATTAAATGAAATGTGAAAATACTTTTTACTTATTCTACCACAAACTGAATTTCCACAGTGTATACTGGGTGTGTTGAGTACTTGAGTTTTCACGAAAACATCTATAAAATTTTGAGCTGAAAGCAACACAGGTTGATCTTCTCCCAGAACTGGGGGCCAGAAGTCTGCAGTGGAATTCCCTGAGCAGCTCTGACTCAGCTCCTTTTCCATAGTGAACACCACGAATGGACGCACATTGTCCTGATATACACAACATTTGACTCATTCTGGCTCTGGTAAGGGATGGAATCTCTGTTTTCTCTTTGGACTCAGGACTATGGTTGCCCAACATCCATGCAAAGAATGAGGTGGTACAGAAAAAAACTTTCTAGCTGTTACAGCTAAATAAAATGAAAGCAAATTAATCCTTGTTCATTTGTATAGTAATCTCCAGGCAATTCTTGCCTTCAAAATCTTTTGATGAATTTGATATGGAGAGAAAGGGATGAGTATGACAAGATACTCATCACTTTATAAAAACTAATTGTTAGAGATTGCATGTTCTTTTCCCTATGAAATAATTCTCTTTGGATGGAAAAGAAAGAACTTTTGCCCCTGCCAAGCTCTTTTCACTTTAGTTTCCTTTTGGTATTAATCACGAGGTCCAGGAAATATTCCACCTATCATGTTTCTAACATTCTTTACTGCTCTTGGTAACAACAGATACCAGAACTTGTTTGCTAGCTCCACACTGTGATGTTAAAGGTACAAGACTCAGAAGATCAATCCTGGTGAGATAGGAGCTCTTTCATTCCCTTCCTAGGCAGGAAAGAATCCAAGCAGAGATGCCTTCCTTCTCCCACAGCCTGACCTGCATACACACCACATGGTCTGGACCCTGAAATTGCCTCCAGGGGCAGAGCAGAGTGCAATGCATCTCACCAACTGATCCCACTTCACAGTGTGGACCTTCTGCCCAAGGCTGCAGACCATGTGGGCTTCATTCCTATTGGTCTTCCTCCAAACATGGAATACATTGTACATCACTTTGTTCACATAGGAGGCCTCCCACCCTACTCTTGCCTCTTTTCACATACTTGCTCCTATCAGGGGATTTGCATAGTATCCCCCAGGGATAGTTTTCCTTTGCCATTTTGAAACAAAAGTGCTGAACTCACTTCACTGATCAGAATTCTTCAGTTTAACTTCTCAAAATCAGGCTCTCTGCTCAGCTTCTGGGCTGCTAACACTCTGGCCCACTGGTAAGGACATAAAGGGATGAAGAAGGACAATGGGGTGAGAGGGTGAGCTCCGGGAATCCACCAATGCTCATATCTGACCCGTCCATGTGTATGGGGTGCAGGCCATGTCCTCAAGGATGAGCGTGTGACATTTAGATCTGTGAGAGTGAGGGAGATGCCAGAAAGACCCAGGACCTGCAATCTGGTTAAGACTGTCACATTGAAACTGGGGCTGATGTTTGCAAATGATTCTAGAAGAACCTTTGTGATTGCAAAGCTGGTTCCATTTCAACATTGAATATTTTTCCATTATACATCTAAGTCGAAATATTAAATTAGTTTGAAATATACAATAAAAGAGAAAATTGTGAAAATGAACTGATGCTTCTCCTTCATTATTTTGGGATACCCTGGAAATAGACAACTACTGCCCCCGAAGTTAAATGTAGGACAAGATAAAATGAAGAGTTTGATAAAGGAACACTTGATATATGATATACTATTATTGCTACTTGGGCCACGCCTACAAAGTATATATTAAAAAGTTCCATAAGCCTCCTCCAATACTAACCATATCTGTATGTGCTCATCTTTCAGAGCTATTGACCTGTCAGTAGATGTGGTGTAAAATGGGAAGTTTCTGGTCATAATTGAAAGTCAGAAAAACTAAACTTTACTGACATATTGAACATGGGATGTGAAAGAAAAATAAAATCAAGTAATGAGAGCCATTGATTTGAACTTGAAACACCAGGTAATTTGCATTGATGTCTTTAGATGACAATGGAGACAAAAGCAATGCTGAGAGGCAGATGGGAATTAGAAGTGGGACAGGTTACAATTCCGAGATGCCACCACATCTCCAACTGGCACCTTAAGCCTAAACTTAAATCTAAGCCCAACCGCAGAGCAAAAATCTTACCCCACATGCAGAGCAAAAATGTTATGAACAGTTTTTCAGTTTTCAAGTATAAACTTAAATAATATTGAACTAAACAGAAATCTTCCATTGGAGATGAATGCTGAAAATTGTCCAAACACAATTTCACTTGTGGGATCCATGCTCCCTGAGCAGGTGGAAGGTGTAGAAAGTTGCTTTTAAAGAAGCGTGCATTACCTTCCTTCTTCTGGTCAGCGTCATGCCTGCAAGTTACGAGTGAGACTGTGTATTCTCCTTAAAAATACATAATTACTTCAATATTTTGTTTACTACATTGTATTCCAGCTCAACAACTGCAGAACTGCCACAGAGCTCTCAGGAAGCTCTAGACATTTAATCTGTCCCTTATTTTCATTCTATACTTTAAAAACATGCTCAAAAATAACATTTTTGTGGACCATCATTTCCATTTTCCTGCTAGTGTGATCCTGTGCACTTAGTCCTTTATAATCTGGCCTCACACCCTCCTCTCTCTGCAGCCAGGTACAGCACCCAACATGTTCTCCAGGTTACAGAAACTCTAGTGTCTTATAATCCTGATGTCCTCCCACCCATTGATTGCAGTGTTCATGATTAAAGTCCTCCACTTCCAGGAACCAGTGAAAAAGACACCAGGCTCTCATCAGGGCCAGAGTCATTATGGGGAATGAACTCAAACCTGATTGGTAGGAGCTATTGTGCCTGAGAGGGAATTGAGGGGTGATGAGGCCATGAAGAGCAACAGAATTAAGCAATTTGTGGGTCAAAATGCAGGCCCAGGGAACAGACTCCGGGGAGAAAAGGAGGTCTGCTAGGATACACAGTTGGACAGTACAGAGCAGGCAGGGAAGATCACACTGGGTCTACTTGCACAGATCAGGAAATCCCAATCCCAGGGCTGCAGGTACAGCTCAGTGACACAGTGCTAACTTCTAGGCAGCCAGGCCCTGTGTCCAGTGGATAGAATGTAAACCTGGACCCTAGCCACACTATGCAAAGTATGACAATCTTGTTTCCTATTATGTCCATGTTTAGATACTTAATTCCTATTTAAAGTGACTATATAATGGCACTTACTTTACAAAGCTTCCTTAGAGAATAAAAATTTCCCCTGTCCAGACACTGAATTTGGTTGATTCTTATGAGATGAGGAGAAGGGAATATTCAACTGAACACTGACTTATACTCCTCATCAGTGTGAAGTCAGATGAGGAAACTTCAGAGAGAGGCATGATGTTGGAGGAAGTGTCAGAGAGATGAAATGGTGCTGGCTCTGAGTTTAGAGGAAAAGAGCTACTGGCCAAGGTGTGGGGGAGACCTCAAGCAGCAAAAAAGGCTAGGGAAGGATGCCCTGCTGGAGGTTACAAATGGAAAGGCAGCCTGAGAGCTTCTGGATTTTAGCTCATTGAGTCTGAATAGTAAAATGATGAAATTTGCTTTTTATTGTTTTCTATCAGTAACTCTTTACATGCAAATGATCAAATCCATTGTAGAGAATTTGTACCTGTGTATAGTAATACAAGTACATCTTTATTTTCCATCCCCTTCCCTTCAATCCTTCTTCTCTCCATTTACAAAGCTGTGTTTCTAATGCTTTCCTTCCATTCTTTTCATATTTTTATATTCTATTTCCTTCTTTCCCATTCCTATACTCCCTCATTTCTTCAACTTCCCATTTGAACATTTTCTTCCTACTTCCTAAAAGCTCTCCTACATATTGGTATTTATTTAGACTTTGCGTTACTCACACAAAAGAAAAAATGCAATGTTTAAACATGTGTGTCCCATTTATTTCACTTAAAATTATGTTCCCAAGATGCACAAATTTACCTAAAAATGTCTCAAGTTTATCCTCCTCTATGGCAAAGTAGTACTCCACCTGTATAGAAACCACATTTTCTCTGTTTATACATCTGCTAATAAGCATATGGGCTGTTTCTAAGATTTAGCAATCACCACATGCACCACTTACATGTGTGTGCATATATTGCTGTGACTCAATTCAAAACTGAGCCCTTTAAATAAATGCACTTCTTAGATGAAGACATACATACAGCAAATAAATATATGAAAAAAATGTTCTTAAAGATAGGAAACGAAGAAGTTAAATTATCACTATTTTCAGGCGACATGATATTCTATACAGAAGACCCAAAAACTCCATTAAAAGACTACTATTTGTAATAAACAAAAGTACCAGTGTAGCTGGATACAAAGTCAATGCTCAAAAATCAATAGCATTCCTGTACACATACAAATAACTCACCAAGAGAGAAATTATGGAAATATTACCTTTCAAAATAGCATCTAAAAAAATTAACTACATAGGAATCAATCCAACTAAGAAGGGAAAAGATCTACATGCTGAAAATTATGCTATGCTAAAAAAGGATATTGAAGAGGATATTAGGAAGTGGAAGGGTATTCCTTGCTCTTGGCTAGGAAGAACCAACATTGTGAAAAGGGCCATGCTCCCAAAGCTCTTAGACAGATTAAATGCAACCCCAATCAAAATATCATTAACATACCTCACAGATCTAGAGAAAACATTCCTAAAATTCATTTGGAAACAGAATAAACCTAGAATAGTAAAGGCAATATTGGGCAACAAAGGTAAGGCAAGAGACATCTCAATTCCTGACTTGAAACTATACTACAAAGCTACAGTGATAAAATCACCATGGTCCTGGCAAAGAAATAGACATGAGCATTAATGGAACAGATTAAAAGATGCAAACTCCCCAATAAAGACACTCAACCACCTTATATTTGATGAAGGGGCTGAACATCTTCACTAGAAGGATAGCCTGTTTAATAAGTGGTGTTGGAAAAATTGGCTCTCCACATGCCGAAGACTGAAACTAGATCCATGCCTATCACCATGCAGTAAACTGAAATCTAAATGGATAAAAGATCTAAATATTAAAAAAACATTAAATCTGCTGGAAGACAAGGTAGGTAGAAGTCGGAGACATAGGGGTAGACAGAGAATTCATGAAAAAGAAAACTGCATGGGAAACACTTCAAAGAATCAACAACTGGGATCTCATATTATTGAAAAATTTTTGCACTTCAGAAAAAATCACCAACAGAGTGAAAAGAAAGCCCACTGAATGGGAAGGAATTTTAGCCAGCAACCACTCAGACAAAGGACGTATATCCAGAACATATAAAGAACTGAAAAATATCAAGCCTCCCAAATGCAAAGACCCACTGCAAATATAGGTATCTGAGATGAAGACACATTTCTCAGATGAATGTATACAAATGACACATAAATACATAAAGAAATGTTCACAATTTCTGGTCATTTGAGAAATTCAAATTAAAACAGCATTGAGATTACATCTCACTCCAGAAAGAATAGCTGTCATCAAGAAATCAACTGATAACAAATGTTGGCGAGGCTACTGGAAAAAGAAACACTGCTCCACTGTTGGTGAGAGTACAGACTGGTGCAGCCACTGTGGAAATCAGTATTGAGAGTTCTCAGAAGAATAGGATTTCAAGTTCCATTCAATCCAGCTATTCCCCTCTTGGGTGTTTTCCCAGAAAAACTGAAAACATCATGTCACAGTGATATATGTGCTCCCATGTTCATAGCAGCACGATTTGTAATAGCTAAATCTTGGAAACAACCAAGATGCCCATCAAACGCATAGTTGATGAAAAAGATGTGATATTTTTATGCAATGGAATATTACTTGGCTATAAAAAAGTATGATCTTGAGGCCTTCATAGAGAAATGGAGGCAACTTGAGACTATCCTCATAAGTGAAATAAATAAGAGCCATATGTATAAATATCACAGTGTGTCTCTAGTGTAAATAGTAATAAGAACTCTAAGAGTAATAAAACCCAAAATGTGTAATTGTTATTACAAAAAAGAGAGGAAAAGTAAGTGCTCTAAAGGATATAACTGCATGTGTGTTTAAATGTGTAGGATTGATAACCAAATTACTAAGTTTTTGTTTGATCATTGAACAGAACTGTTTGCAGTCTCAATGCTCAAATGTCCACTTTGTATGCTTTACTTCTGTGACTGGAATATTCCTAATATGACTATATGTAATTTATCAACTAGTGATTTCTTATTGCTTATTTTTTGAAATTCTGTATTATTTGTATGCTTTTTTCTGTTTTGCTTTTTTCTCCTTAAATAAATTTTTTTAAAAATATGTTCAATGTCACTCATCATTCAAGAGATGCAAATGAAAACTACACTGAGAATTCATCTCACTCCAGAAAAAAAATCTATCAATGACAAATGCTGGTGAGACCATAAAAACTGGTCTGACCACAGTGGAAATCAGTATGTAGTTTCTTCAAAAAGCATAACGAGACTTTCCATTTGACTCAAGTATTTCCACTCTACATAAATTGACAAAAGAGATAAAATGGTGAATATCTTATATTAAAGTCATTGAGCTTGTACTAAATTAATACATAAGAAATACCAAACTAATACGGAGGTCTTTACTACATTTCCCACATAGGCCTCCAATAACAAATCAGTAAAGAGACACTAAAACATCTTATTTTCAACTAAGTTCTGCAAATAACTTCAGCTTTGCACAGGGCACAGTTTCTCAGGCATCAGGAGGAAGGGTTGAAGCCTAGGGCCACATGGGGAGAAAAAAGCTGGGGAGACCCTGAGAGCGAGTTTATGTTTGGGGCTGAATCACTGTGGGAGGAGCACTAGTACCCTGCTGGCAGTAATGATCAGCCACACTACAGCCTGCAGCCTGCTGATGGTGAGAGGGAAATCTGTGCCAGACCCACTGCTGCTGAACCCCTCTGGGACCCCAGATCCTCTAGTGGATGCAAAGTAGATGAGCAGCTTGGAAGATTGTCCTGGTTTCTGTTGGTACCAACATAAGCCGTTCTTCTTGGTAAAATAGTTTTGAATATTCTCACTGGATTTGCAGAGGATGGTGATGCCCTCTGCAACAGACACTGCCAGAGAACCTGGAGATTGGTTTATCTCAATGTCACTGTAGACATCAACAAGCAGGAATGAAAAATGGTTGCACATATATGTATGTGCAATATGTATGAGATTTTTCTCATATAAATGTTGCAACTAAACAGTTAAAATATTCTGTGTATTGCTATTCTGAGTTAGCACATATTTGTGTTCTTATTAGAAATAGTCCTCCTTTTCTACTTATTAAAGCTATTTTTCAACTCTAGAAACATATCACTCTGAAGGGATGGTAGAACTGTGCAATTTCTCATCAGCGACTCAGAGCAACAGAGTCAGGAGGATTGGGGTCTGAAACACCATCTTGCTGTCTTTTCTGGTGTGATGCAGTTCAGATCCCATTGCAAAGTCTTCTTTTATAAAATCTGTGCAGCTGGACTGGGCTGGGAGAGAACTATGCAAAGGAACCCACAAATAAGGAAGAAAATTGGGGCACTAGGCTGTAAAAGCAACTGATTAAAAAAACAGATAAAAATACCATCACATAACCAGAGTTTGGGAGACCAGAGGCTTTCACTTGGGCAGGAGCCAAAAACACTAATGGCTTTACAATATTTGAGCAATTTAGAAAATCTAATATTGCAAAATAATTAGATGATATCACAAAAGGACTTAGTTTTTAAGTCAAAAATGTGCTTCAATATTTTTAGTTTTACAGAAATCACAGGCTAACTTACAATAACAATTCTGGTGAAATACTAAAACATGCCAGAAAAAACAAGAATAGCAAAGACAAGAGGGAGAGAAAGGAACAGGTAGAAAAAGAGTTAAGGGAGGAAAAGGATGAAGAAGAGAAAGGGAAACACAAAATGATGCCACCTTCTAGGGACAATTTTATATTCCCTTTGAACACATAGCTCTGAAATCCAAAGGCAGCTATGTGGGGAAGCCACTGCAGAGCACAGGAAGCACTTGAAATCCAGTTTTCACTCCCGTGCTTGGATGCACAGCAAGAAGATAGGGTGAGAATTCATTCTGTGAGTCCTGTGGGATCCTGATTTCACCTGAGGATCAAATTGTGAACCAAAGAGAAACTGCAACACAACTTTCCCACAACTAGGAACTTCAAACAAGGCTCTAAATAAGATGAGGAATGGGGAGAGAAAAAACAAAATCTCTCTGGAAACTAGTGGAAGCAAACTAGCACTGCCAAGGATAATTTCTCCCAAAATGCCCAGTTTAGGGTTTGTCCACTTTGAAATCAGTGTGAGACAGCCTTAGAGATGAGCTGACCAAGTTAACACCTGTCCAGTGGAGGGCAAGATCTTTCTAAATTCTCAAAAACCCTTACAGCTTATTATGAAGCCCAATGACACAAAAACCAGAGATTTCTTACATCCCAAAACAAAAATTTAAGTATTAATGAAAAATAATAGAAAGTATAAAGAGCCAAATTTCTACTCAGACTTTAGATTCAGCAATTGTGAAAATGTATTTGGCAAAAAATTTATATATTAAATATTGCAAGCAAATTACAGAAAAGTAAGTAAATTAAGTAAATATTTGGCAAGTGTGTATCATTCACATTTGGATAATATATACCCAACACAAATTGTTAAACTGATGTCAGAACTTTAACATCAACCCTGAGCTTGCATTGGCAACCAAAAATGTCTTAAATTTTTTTCATTTAATGAGTTCAATCTGACCAATTATTTTGTTTTTAGTAGTTCCTTTTCTGCAATGTTTCTTCAGTTAAATATAATATTAATCACCTAACCAAGTTCAGCTTTCATTTAGAGATATTCACATACTGTAACGTGAAAGGGGAAAATAACTTGCAGTTTAAGGAAAGTCCTTGGGTCGAGGGGCAAAAATATGAAAGATGAATGAATCTGTCCAATTTTAGTCATCTCAAGTTATTATTTTCTCTACATCTTTCTTTAAATTTGTAATTTGGCTTTTTTACTGCTATAATGAGAATAAATTTATTTTATTTCATTTACTATTGATTTTAAGCAAATGGAAAATATATTTGTAAATATCTAGAAAAATCATATAAACATGACTGCTTTTCAAATGCAGACTCAGAAAATTAAAATATAACTTTTATTTTATTTTTGTTTATCATAGGACAAAATGTTGCAAAACACTTTTTATTTATTCTACAGTAAACCGTGTTTCTACAATGTGTGCTAGGTGCGCTGATTACTTGAGCTGTAACTGAAAATGGCAATCAAATTTTGGACTGAAAACAACAGCCTCCACAATACAGGATTTATGAGATCTTTTAACTTTTGGGACTCAGACAGGTTCACTGGCAGTGCGTCAGGGACAAATTTCACCCTCAGAATCAGCAGGGTGAAAGCTGAGGATGTCGGAGTTTATTACTGGGTGCAAGGTCCACAAGTTCTTCCTTCAGGGTTAGAGTCCTAATACAACCACTCTGTTGGGGATGGGTCACTGATCTCATCTGTTATTTGGCTGAAGAGCAGCAGCACAAGACAGCTGCCTGAGACTGTGTAAGAGAAGGAAGATGGTGTACTGAGACCAACAAGTATCTGTATCCCCGGGGGCCTCAGCTGCCTATCAAGCACAATCCATTAAAGCACTTGTCACTTGTAATGGTCTTGGCAGGACAAACGTAGCAGAAAAGAGATAGACTCAATGTCTGCAAAGACAGTAGACAAGACTGAGTGAGAAAGAGACCACAAGTAGCAAGGACCTGTACTCTGGTGAAGAAAGAACAGACAGAGGATGGTGAGGGTGACTTCCTTGCAAATGTTGGGATTTTTATTAAAATCAGAAAACAAATCAAAGCACAAATGTGTAAAAATGACTTTAATTGAAATAATGAACAAAAAGAAAATGAAGAAAAAAGTCTAAAATGTTCTTACTTAAACTTTTACTTTTCTCTGAATACTTAACCAGTCATAGGCGAGTCTTCAAATCTTGTGAGTTTTATCTCCAGGAGAGTAACAAAGGTCTCAAAAAAAAAATGGCCACAAACTATGGTAGAGGAGAGGACATGTACCTACTGTGAAATATACTAATGTATTCTGTACTTTAAAAAGGACAACAGTGCAACCTAATTAACCAGGGTAACAGCAGGGACTAATCAGAGCCTTCTGACTCACTGGTGCCCAGATTAGCAGCCATCGCCCACTGCCCTCCTGTGCTGATTCTTCTCTCAATTGGATACAGAGCCCTGAGCAAACTGCTCACAAGAGAGACTCCTCAGATCAGGGCATGAAGCCAGCTATGAGCCAGAGAATCACAAGATTGCAGTGACAGAGATAGGACCAGTTTGTCCCCAACAA
>PVJX010013262.1:6151-26603 GCA_004027295.1 Dolichotis patagonum
TAGGTTGCAGTCATGTCCGGCCAGGCAGAGAAGATCATGGGTAATGTAGGCAGACACACTAAAGGCCCACAGGAGGGTGGGATGGGGCGGCAGCAGTGAGGCTATCACACCGCTCCCTACATCTCCTCCCTTATCATTTTATAAAATCAGGAGTATGGCAGGCCTTGTGAAGACGGTGCCTGTCTTGGGACATGGACTCCATATGTGAACCCGACCGAGCCTTACCCGTCATGGGCCTGCAGGACAGCAGTTGGTCCTGTGCCTGTCTTAGGTGGCTGGTGGTGTAGCACAAATGTCCAAGTTGCCCGTCTCTGGCTGCCCGTCTAGCACCTCAAGGCATCTGGGCCATATCATCAATATGGGCCATTTGTGGGAAACGTTTCCCAATAAATTTGTTGATCTGCCATCTCCAGTTGATGATAATGTACCTGAATGGGCTTTGCCATGAATGCGTCAATTCTATCCTTAAGAGGCCTCATGATCCTCTGGAAGATGCAAGGGCCAACAGTTAGAAACAACAATAAGGCAGCTAGGGGTCCCAAAAGGGGGGCAATATAAGGGAAGAGGCCCCCCCACATGGAGGAGAAGGGGTTAGTAGCCATTTGTTGTTGACGTTGTCGGAGTCGATCTTCTAGTTCTTGGAGTCTTCCATGCACAAGGCCGGACTGGTTGACATAAAAGCAGCACTTTTCCTGTAAGGCAAGACAGATCCCTCCCTGTTCTGTTGTGGGTAGGTCTAGCCCTCATCTATTTTGTAGGACGACCTCTGCTAAGGAGTCTAGTTAATTTTGGAGAGTCTGTATAGTGAAGGATAAGGCTTGAACATCTTTAGACAGCTGGTTAGATAAGTCAGAATATTTGTCTAGGGCCATGGCAAGGCCAGCAGTCCCTGTGGCTACAGCGCCAGTGAGGCCCATTCCCACCAAGAGTGGGATTAGCATTATCGCTCTTTGGCAGCCAGCAATATAATCGAATGTTGGCTCTGGGATAGGTTGGTCACCTGGGACAATATCTATGTCGGGCAGGAGGGAAGCGGTCATGCATGTACCTGTCCAGTTGGATGGAAGATAAGTATAGGCTCTATTATTACCGCAGACAAAAATATGTCCTGTTGGGGGGTACAGGGGGGCAGTATGATTGATAAATGAGACAGGTGGTGGACAGGAGATGGCCCATATCTATAAGGCTGGAATCATTTTGTAGAGAGCCCTGTAGGCAGGTAATGGATATGTTAGGTGTTATCAATGGCTGGACCAGAAATGATTGGGAAGGTCTACAGGTAAGATTATGTGGGCCATGAGAAAGGTCAATTGGTGAGTTGGAGGGGATGGCTAAGGGCATAGGAGTGCCTAAGGCCATACATAACCAGCAATCTTGTGCTAAAGCAGGGTTAGTGAGATTAAGTACATGGTGAGTGGCTGAAAGGATATCATAAGTTTGTGGATCTAAATCCATAGGGCGAATATAACCTGAAAGATCTTCTTTCTTTTTATGTGGTTTAATTGCAGCCTGACAGGCAGAATTTGCATTTTCGTAAGCCAATTGTTTGATTAGATCAGGGTTGTTTTCAGAGGAACCAAAAAGATGCTCAGTTGCCTGTAGGAGGTGATCAACAAAGTCACAAAAAGGTTCTTCGGGTTTTTGTTTAATTTTTGTGAGAGAAGAAGCAACTCTGCCGCCAGAAGGGAGCTTTCTCCAGGCTGTAGTTGCTGCTAGGGTAATTTGTGCAAAAAGGCCTGCCTCATATCGCATTTGGGCCTGTTGTGTTGTATAATGGCCTGTCCCTGTTAACATGGGAATGGTATTGTAATTTTTTTGATTAGCATTTTCTTTGGCTAAAAGTTCACATTGATCTTGGAATTCAACCTTCCAAAGCAGATAATTGCCCCCTGAGAGTGTAGCTCTAGTTAAATCTCTCCAATCATTAGGTGTAATCCAACCTTGGGTCAAGGAATCTAGGACCGCAAGGGTAAAAGCCGCCATAGGGCCATATTGAGATACTGCTGTTTTTAATTCTTTTAGGGTGGTTACAGAGAACGGCTTATGGGCCCTATTAGACCGTGGCCCTGGGGGTGGAGAGTCTGTTTCTGAATCACTATCATGTGGATCAGAGTCATTTTTTTCCTCGCTATCACTAGTTTCTTTTTTTTTTTTAATTTTATTTTTTTAAATAATTTTATTTAAAGAGAAAAAAACAAAACAAAACAAAACAAAACAGAATAAAGGGTAGTGACAATACAGTATTCCAAGGAAAAAAGAAAAGAACAACAACAAAAAAACCTAAGAAATTATTACTTGACAAATTACATACTTCTTGGAAATAATTGTTCAAATTACAACATTAAAACATGTAAAGTACATCTAAGATATATCACTAAAATAATTTTTTTTAAAAAATTGAGTATTTAGCTAAAGGTATTTCTAAGTACAGTGTTGAAAGAGTGACTTGGCTTTTCCTGACTGTTTATAATAAAATGAAGTAAAAGATAAATTTAAGACAGAATTTTTAAGCAAAGAAATAACCAACACTTGGATATTTAGCAAATCCGTAGCTTATCTGTGTTGTCAAAATAAGAAAGCACTAAGTATGTGACTGAATAACCACTTGAAAAAGAGATCATGAATGGGAACTTTGGTTCTAGATAATCACCTTGGCAGGAGCCTGGAATAGATGTGAGATTAAATCAGCAGAAACATTATCAGCTTGACCTGAAGGGGGAGGAGATGGAACAAGATGAAGTAGGGATGTGTGGCTTCTTGAATTCTTCAGAACATGACCATATGGCTGTTCTACAGCTAAAATGAGCTATTCTTCAACAGAAGGGAAGAGGACGCTGAAGATAGTTCACAGATCATCAGATCTGACACATCCCCCATAGGGCCTTGGAGCAGAATTGGCCTTCATTTAGGAGAGCTTTTGCAGAGAGTCACAAGGCCAGTACCCACACCAACCCACGTGGCCAACGCTGTCCTGCAAAACTCTGAAGCTAACACTGCCAACCCACTGGGTCCTCAGGAGAGTTAAGACCAAAAGAATTCTTTGTTAACCTTAAAGTCTAATGGAATTTTAAAAAAAAATTTCTTGGCAGCTGTTACTCCCTCCTTCTTTTCTATTTCTCTCTTTTGGAATGTGGCTGTCTCTCCTATGTCTGCTGTCACTGTATTTGGCTAAATAACTTGTCAAATTTCACAAGTTCAAAACTCAAGAGGAATTTTTCCCTCAATGAATCATATATGAGTTTCACTCATAACTGTCTAAGGTTCTATTTATGTGAGATTTTGGATTTTATACTTGAGGTTTGATGGTAGAACAATGTAAGTCTTTATGAGTTCTTGTGATTGAACAAATATATTTTGCAAGTGTAAAGAAAGTATTTTGTGGGTTGAGGGATAGAATGCTGTGAACTGAGTATTATTAGCCAAATATATAAATGTAAACCTTATCTAATGTTATGATATTTGCAGAAGACACCTTTTTAGTGTATGATATATCTCCAGAAAAATGGCACCAATAGGATATATATGAGGGTAGGACTGTCAGCACAGTTTAGTGATCTTTGTTGTCTCAATGTGCACGCACTGAAGAAATGTCATGTGACACCCTAAACGAGAAGAGAGGCCACCAGAATTCAACCATGCTAGCACTCTGTCAGAATTCTAGTCTCCAAACTGTGTGAAAGTAAATTTCTCCCATGCAGAGACATAAGTTGTAGTATTTTACTTCACAGTACTGACAAAATCATTAACTATTTTAAGCATTACTTCTTCCATAATCAAAGGAGATTAATATTGATTAAGTTCATGCTTTGATTAAGTTCATCCTCTACTAAAGTGTTTGTTTTTCCCCATTTTTCCATCACTCAGTGTAAAAACACTTAATTTTTACAGACAAAGTCAACAGGAAAATAACCTAACATCATAAAACAACAAGTTGGCATATGTAAATATAAAGTTTAAAAAATAAGGACATCACTGGAAATATTGTTGAATATTTGAAATATTATAACACAAGCCTTTGTGATAGATTTCTTGTTGCCTTCTATACACTCCACTCCATTACAAGGGAGATGCTTGGGAACTATATTGTCCTGAGCTCTTTATTAACAAAGTTTCCTGTTAAATTTTAAAGATGTGTTGCATAGTTTCAGAAGGGTAAAAGAGATCATAAGATGGGGAGCCATCTTTCTCCAGCTGTGGGCAGGTGTGTGGATACAGACAATCTGAGACATGAGTTTTAACTTTCAAATGTTCTGTTGAAATCACCAGTATGGTTGCTGCAAGCACCTGAAACCATTGGAAAGCTTTCTTATAAATCCTGCACTTCTCATTTCAATGGATCCTAGCAAAGGCTCTTACTTCCTGTCATTGCAAAGGCTTTATAAGCCTTTAATAGCATGTCTTGAAAATATTTCTCCTCTAAGACCCAACAACAGCTCTTTTCTGACAGAATACTGATGAATACAGTAGTATAATAAATCATTTATAGATGTTGCTCTCAAAGAATAAGAAAAAGATGTTCTTTCACTGTCTGTGAGAACTTCTCCAAACGCACAATTTAACTAGGATTTTTGGCTCACATTTAAAGCAAAATCACTGCTTAGGCTTAATCATAGACAGTTCCTCATATTGATAGCATCAAGAGTGGGCCACTGAGTTGTCAGACATCAGACACACAAACAGTAGACAGAAGAAACTTCCAATAGAGAGGAACAAATGTGATATTAGAACAGGATGTCTACATCAATATTCTTTTGGACAACATTTAATAATTGCATTCCATAAGTACATAATGTTTTTACATTTTATATATAAAATAACAAAATAAATTGTGTTTTCTCAAGAAGGTACATGCTACTGATTAGAAGAGATTTTTAAACTTTGTTATCTTAACCTTAAATTACATTGAGCTGAAATTGCTAAATTATGTGACTACATATTCACTGAGAGATTAATAATGATAGAGATACATACAGTAGCTTAAAAATGAGGATGACACTGTCTCACATCTTTAGAGATTTTAAAACTAATTAATAAATTTATTAATTCACAACTAATTAATAAATAATTTCAACATATAATTTTATTTACAGAAACATTATTTACAGTACACATTATAAAATATTATTTTCTTGTATGTTATCTTGATAAATTTCAGATTTTATAGACAATATACTCATCTCCTTAAGAAATTGAGACTAAAATAGCAAATATGACACCACACTATCCCATTTCTCTGTTTTCACCATAGAACCAGAGACACAAAATATATGATTACTATTCATGCTAATTAACTTACTATGGGGTTACATCCCAAGAAACCAGTATAAGTTGAAAATACACAAACTGAAAGTACATTCAACACACCTAATCAGCACGACATCAGAACTTAGAAACCCAGTGTGGTAAAGCATCATTTATCCTTGTGAATGAGAGGCAGAGACCTCTGACTTCCACCACCCAGCATGACAGGAGTGTGTAACCCAAGCCTGGGAAACATGAACCTTCCAAATTTGAAGTAAAAGTTTGAATGTACATCATTTTGTAGCATTATAAATCTGGGATTGTCCTATTCATATTAGTTAGGGTAAAGGATAAAGAGCTGTAATAGAGACACAGTTGAATGATTGGAATGAGACTGAAGTTACCTTCTTCTTTCTGAATGCCTATTAAAATTACTATTGTTGTAGCAAAGCAGTTGTTCCAAAATGACTGTTTCCTCCTTGCAGTCATTCAAAAGTTTCTTGAATTGCTTCCTTTTTAAAAAAAAATCTCTAACAGCTCATGACATTGTGCCATTCTGTTTGTTTGAAGCTGAGTCAATGCCATCTGTTGTTGAAGCCAACTGGTAAAGAAAGGAAGTACGAGGTGTGGAGACTTACCTGCATTCGTAACAGTTAGACCTGGAACTGCCACTGATCATCCTATTGATTGTACCTTCATCACATGGATATACCTTGCTACATTTTAGCGTAATAAATACATATGAGACAAATCTTCTGAATCAATGAAAGAAAACCCTAAACGACACTAGAACAATCCAGGCTTACAAAGAAATAGCCTAGAAAATTAGCTGGAATCCCACCTACATAATTAAGCATTATAAATTAAACTTTTGTCAGTCAACTTTCATTCACTGAAATCCATATGTGAAATAATTAATCACTAAAGAGTAAAGGAACATTTTGGATCATGGTTTGAGCACTTCCAGTCTATGATTGAGTGAATCTACTGCTTCTAAATCTTTTGTGGGAATGCTGGATGCCAATGGTTGCAAGTGTGTAGTAGAGAAATGCTGTCACCTCACGGCCTGGATTAAAAGAGAGCAAGGAGGAGGCTGGGATCTTACAGTCCTTTTCAAGGCAGTCCTCTCATGACATAATGACTGCCCTCCATGCTCTAACCATAGGCTTCACTGCTCCCAAATAGCATCATCCCAGACAAATCTTTAAAACATGAAACTTTTGGAGACACTTAAGATCCAAACTAGGGCAAGCTTAAACACTTGTATTTAGAAGAGATTTGCTCCTTCACAAATCTCTTGATTTTTATAGACATGGACAATTTTGTCAATGTATTTGTAATATTTATACATTGCAATGTGCCCTCTTTCTGTGTGTCTACGTGGGGGAGAATATAAATCATATAAACACATTGTAATACTGTTCAAGGCTGAGGAGCCTTAATTTCCATTTGAATAATGCACCAAGGAGTTCAATTTTTTTTTTCTTCTGAAATCTTGGAGATCTTACCTGGAACTTTACCTCTCCTTGCTTTTGCTGTACAAGATAAAATGTAGCAGCACTATTTCTGGACCTTTGGAATGGTGATATTATATTAAAGTGAATCATCTACAGGATTAATGGGACCAAACAGGGAATAGAATGTAGGAAAGTACAAAAAGATATTAAATGATAAATGTCTTCAAAAGTAAAGTCATAATATACAAATATAGAATGGACATATGTAAAAACTTTAATGCATTTCCTATTTAATGAAGAACTAACAAGATGCTACATCTTTTTCAAGGTGGAATTCTAGGAACATACATGTTTAGGCAATAATGAATATCGATATGAATTGGCAATTACATTAATAGCTACTCTCTCTGAAAGGCCATCATCAGTTGCATTCTGTGAGATCATTTTTTAAAATTACATCATAAATTTTCTATCACGGTTGAAAATTAACTCAAAGTCAATGATATTCGAGATAACTTGAGTGAGCTATGGATAATACTCATAACTTATTTCAAAGTATTTCATAATTTTTTCATGGTGAAAGAGGATGTCTAATAGAAATACTTTCTGCTTGTAAAAGCCATGAATTTTAGAGGAAGTGAGAGAATTAATATAATCAAAATGTGGAATTAAATTGAATAAAAGCAAAGAAGTTACTTCTAGAACCTATTTCCATAAATCATATAGAATTGGCTAAACTTAAAGTGAAGATACATTAAAAATATGTGGAAGCATCTTAAATTATTAGGTAATAAAGCTTTTTATAACATAAAAGGCAATGCTTGCACATTTATTCACTTAGAAATTCTATTAAATATATAACTAGAGGTCTAATTACACAGATGCCCTTCTAGAATTACTAATGATTCATAGCAAACATAAAAGAAACCTAAAAAAAGAAATTATAAGAATTACATTTGATGATTTTATTAGAATCTGGACTAATATAATCTTTCTTTGAATGAACAGAGGACCATGTGTCTCTTCATCTGGAACAATTTTAGGTAACAATCTGCTGGGATTAAATAGGGGAAGTTCTTCTGGATTACTCAGCAGGCTGTTCTTGATTCTGCTATTGATATTATCCAGTAGCTTAATAGTTTTTATGTTACATCTGAAAGACCTGTAGTAGCACTTTCTGAGAACATTTTCACTGACAGTCAAATTTCAAATTGGCTCAATTCATTGCAGCTGACAGGCACAATGTGGCTGCCGCATAGCGCTTATTTATTTCAGCTTTACACTAAGCAAGCATTGCTTCAGTGTGGGTTACTCAAAAGCTGTAGGTTGATGACTTTTTGCTTCATGAGAAGTCACTACATGACTATTTTGACAACTTCTGGAAAAATGAAAATAACAGGAAGGAGATTTTATAGTTGTGTAGGAGGTGAGACTTAATCATTGCTCTTTTCGTCTCTAGAAATCGATGCTTGGAATCTCTCTAGGAAAGCAGATTCCTAATGATTTTATGTGAGAACTGCTGTGTATTTTTTTAACCCCAAATACCTCATTCATTAGTGCCTGAAATGTCTATCATAGTCATTTTTGTGTTAAGGAAATGTACCCAATTAAAATGTATATGCCAATGGGAAAATAATTATTTTAGCTATTAAAACCTATATAAAAATAGCATATCCAATTAGTGAAGTCCTGATTGGATGGTGCATGGGCCAGACAAGATTTGATTAAAAGCAAGGAAAAAAACCAGAAAGACATTTCAATAATCGCCACAATAAATAATTTCATGCAGTAAAGAAACAGGAAAATATACCCAAGTAAGAGGGTGCCTTAGTTCATTCAGGTTGCTATAACAATACCATGTACTTAGTGTCTTATAAAAATTATGACTATATTCCTAACAGTAATGAGTTGAGAAGTCTAAAATCAAATGTGTTGACACATTTGACATCTGATGAAGGTGTGCTTTCTAATAGTTTTAATCTGCTGCCTGCACCCTCACACAGCACAGGGGACAAAGCAGCTCCTTTGGACCTTTTATAAAATCACTGGTCCCATTCAAGAGGTCTCTGCCATCATGAACTACACACATTACCAAAGGCTCTATTTCCTAATATATTTCCTTAGAGGTTAGCTTTCAACGTATGAATATTTTTGGAAAATGAATTCATAAGATATATCAAAATGATGAAAGAAAAAACTGCAAAATTTTTATATTTTTCACAATTTTGACTAGTGTTCATTGCATTGATGTTAATTTCACTCTTCTATGCTTTCAAATTGTCAAGGAATTTCTGGTAATATTTCTTCAAACACTGTAGCTCAATGCTATTTTCAGCAGTGATGGTGAAAACAGCTATAGAGAATGGTCAAGTGTGTTTCAAATAGACACAAATAAATATTTGTGTCAGTTTTTAATTTATTACTGAGGTTCAAATTCACATATTATTTCATATTGTACAGTAAATGTCATAGGAAATTTGCACAGGGCAAGTTAATCAAAGATTTCATTTAAAGCACTGTAATAGGTTAAACCTAACTGTTGAAACAAAAATGGGCAGAACTTACTCACTATGTGTTGTGATCGGTGAAAAGTACTGAGCACAAGTGAGGAGGTGGTTTGCCAATGTGAATAGAATGCAACTGCTGGCTAATTGTACTCATTGAAGTTAGGGTCCTCTTCACCCCCAGCAAAGCATGGAAAACAGGGGTACTATCTTTCTTGACTTTATTCGAAAGAATGACTCCAGGTCTTACATTTCCTCCACAAGGAAATTCTTAGCTTGTAAAACTGTCAAGAAGTTGTGAGAATATTTACTTCTCAAAGGGGCAGAGAAAGAACTCACAAGTACAAATTTTCTAAAGTAAATGCTCTTTTACAAAAGTAGGAAAAGCTAGGGATCTATAGTTAGGGAAACATCTCTCTAAAGTTTATTTAAGATGAGAATATTAAGCATTTCTTTTCATAATAGATTAAATTTCTTTAATCATTTCTTCTTAAGGACAACTACCTCATTTTCTCAATTATATGTGGAAATAAAAAAGTATTGATTGCATAGAAGTGAACAGAGCAACTCTCAGTAAGGAAGTGTAGGAGGAAGGCAGGATAGAGACCGGATAATTGGTACTGAGTTATACTGCATAGAAGGAATAATGCTCTACAGAATAATGCTCTACTACAATTCACAATTCATCAGTCATTTTATAAAGACCTAGAGAAGAGGCTTTGAGTGTTTCCAATACAAAGAATAATGCTTAAGGTGATGGATATTTAAATTGCCCTGATTTGATCATTACATATTATGTTTGTGTACTGAATAATCATATTGTGTGCAAAATATGTCAATAATAAAAGTACATGCAGTTATTATATGTCAGTTTTAAAAGTACACCGCTTGCTAACCTGTCTTAGGAGAAGGTGAGGGAGGGATGCTACGAAAGAAGGCTTCTCCTGGTGTCTTGTGATGTAGTGGTTTGGTGGTGTTGGTTTGAGGATCTTTGGGAGAGATCTTCCTTAGTCACTTGGCTAGAACAGACCCTACTTCACTGTGTTGCAGCGCCACAGTGTTCTGGGAATCATTTTTATCATTACTGCCCACATGGACACCCTGTGCTCTAGGTTTGCAGCCTCTGCTGGAGGCTCTGACTCCATTTGTTACACAGAGAAACTCCAGCCACCTGGTATTTCTCATCCTCCCTAACTTTTTTCCTTTCCTTCAAGTGTTGCTTACCATTTGCCCCATAACTGCAGGCCAACAGTGGGGTAGCTAACCAGTATACTTTTCTGCCATCTGGGAGGTTAAACACAGCCTTTCCTTAGGTCCTGGGATGGCCCAAAACCCACCATACCCACAGAATTAAATTACAGGTTTGCGGACTCCAGCGTGGATAGAGAATTTTCAGGATGCATCAGTAAGAGGCATAGACTGATTTTTTTGGCAGACATTTAAAAGTACACATTTATGGAAATACAGTGTCATCCCTCAAGACAGTCACTTTAGGATTGGAGTTGGGTATTTTTATGGTATTTTTATGGGTTTGGGGGATGCCTTCGGGATGGGTGATTTAAGATGTGCAATCTTACTGTCTGTAAGATTACTCGTCTTGTGGGCCATGTTGGAATGCAAACCACTTGCAGATGAACCATGCTTCCCACTAGTACTGCTGCTTCCTGCAGATGGAGGCTTGTGGGAGGAATCATGGTTTATAGGTGAAAAGCGGCAGTGTATTCCTAGGTGAAAAGGGCAAAAAGGCAGGTAAAAGGGAATTCCCTAGGCTTAGTGCGTCTTGGGAGAAGAGGAAAAGGACAAAACATTTTACTTTTAAGTTGGACTTGTGTCTGGAAGCTGTAGTCTTATTTTTCCTTTTTTTCTACTCTGCTTTCTATCTATATTACTTTTTACATATTGTGAAATAACGTACTATACATTTAGGAAAATATTTTTCCTCCCTTATGCTTCAGGCAAAGGAAATTAGGAGAATTTCATTACAGCCTCCCTTATAGTTTCCTTTTTATCAACTTACTTTTCCTCCTAACTTTCCTCTGTTGAAATCACTGCATATTTCTAGCTCTGCTTGGGTCCAGAATGCTATAAACATTCCTTATCATGTACTCTTCCCCTAAACTAGAGATTCACAAGGATGACTTTGTGTGTTAGTCAGCTTTAAGAAAATACGTAAGGTAAACAGCTTTAAAGGAAGAAAGGTTTATTTAGGTTCACAATTCAAAGTTTTCAGTCCATGGTGTTGGACTTGTGGCTTTGGACCCATGATGGGAGGAGATATTATGCTATGATGGCACAAGTGCATGGCAGTTACCTCAAGTGCCTGTCAAGTTACCTCATAATAGCCAAGGGAAAAAAAAAAAAAAGAAACAGAAGAGTCAGGAGTCTTAATATCTTTTTCAAGGGAACATCCCAGTGATCTAACTTTCTTCAGCTAGCCTGCTTTTAACAGTTCTGCCTCCCAATTGTTCCAGACACTGGAGACCAAGCCTTTAGTAGCAGAGCCTTTGGGAAGCATTCAAAATCCAAACTGAAGTACTTGGGTATGTGCCAAATTCTTTCAAATGCATGAACTGATTAAAAGGAAAGTACTTCTAATTGCTTTCCTTTTTATGTTTGGTTTTAAGGGAATGGGCTATTGTTTTTAACATATTCTCAAAGATCTCAGGGATCAAGGAAAAGATTAAGTATGTATTTTTTTTTCTGGCCTAGAAGTTGAGTCCCAAACCTGGGTGAATTTTAGAATTCCTTATGAAGCATTAAGATTACTTCTTCCTAGGCCCCTCTTAGAATTTAGAAATCCGAGTTTCTAGAAGCAGGACCCAGGCACTGTATTATAAAACATATCCCTGGTGATGCCCACATGTAACCAGGGTAAGAACCACTGCTGTCATGGTTCACTTCCATTTGGATTCTGGTACCCTTTGTAGTTTCCTAACCATTGCTTTATCATTCCTGCTTAACATAGAAGAATTGTGGACAGAAAGTAGGACCTCTCTGTGGCATCCTCTGTGCTATTACAGGAAGACAATATCCTATTTTAAAACTCATTTCCCTTGTAATAACCTCAATATAATATGATCTTATATTAATAGTCATAGCTAAGAATCGTGGCCCATGTGTGTTCTAACCAAAACATTGAACCTGTCCATCTTTTGAAGTTGAGGTTAAAAAATCCTACAGCAGATAAATAATTCCAGCATGAACATGAGAGAAAAATTTTCCAGCTAAAATGACCTTTCAAATGATGGAAAATGACCTTTCTAAAACAATTTCGTCAACACTGTTTACAGGGCTCATGTAGAAAATGTCACGTAAAAACTGAGGTAAGGCATGTTCCAAAGAAAATTATTTTATATTTAGTTTGAACTTTATACAAGAAATTTGGCTGTTCCTGATATAGCATGCAGTGAGAAGAAAAGAGAGCTTAACACCATTCTTTCTAAGCACTGAAGTAAAAAGCTGACTAAATATGCCAAGTGTAAGTGTCAATTTACTCTTTCAAACAGTGTCATGGTAAGTTTATTTTTGCATAAAGAGATTTAAATTTTTTTTTGTACAAAACCTAAAATGTGATGTAGCACAATTATCACCAAAAGATTAAAGGAACAAATAAAATGTAATGTTATACTTACTCATAATTCTTTCTTGATTTTCTAAAAATATTCTAAAAAATTTTTAAGTGATATGTGGATCCCCTTGGTTTCAGAATTCTTGTCTGTTTGTACTAATGATCGTATTAAGGAAGGATATCAGCTTCTTGAATTCTATCTAATCCCCTCATGTTGTCTGACAGTCTTGGTTAAAAGAAAGGTTCTTCTTTTATGGATCTGAAGGTCAGCAGTAAATTCAGGAAAATCAAAGTAGGAAATTATTTCAAAATGTTTGATTGATTGAGGAAGACCTTTCTTCACCTGTGCTGTGAACTGAACACTGATGTCTTAAATTTGAGGGGTTTGTTTGATGAGAAATGAATTGGGATCAAGAGTAGAGGTAATGTTTATATACAACATAACCTCTACTCTGTGGATTCTCCCTGAGTTGTAATAATTACTTTTCTTTTCAGACTATGCTGTCTATATTTTAGAAAACATATAAACAGGTCTTAAGGGAATTCAATGGGTAGTAAAATTAGTGTAAAAATTAGAAAAAATCTAGCCTGTGGTTGACTTTAACACTATTGATTAAGATTTATAAAGATTTATAAAATATATACTCTCAGAAACTTGGATTCTGATACATGGATGACAAAAACTAAAAAGAGAAGAAATTAAAGTACTGTAGAGTATTAATGAAAAGTTACAATGGGGCATTTTCTTAAAAAAAAGAGTAAATTCACTCAGTTTTAAAATATATAAAATGTTTACCATGATTTCACTGAAAATAAAATGAGTTATTGAAACTTGTTACAAAAAATAAAATTTTGACAAAATATTATATAAGTTTCCTAGGACTATTATAAAGAATACCAAGCATGGTGGAAAACAAAACAAAACAAAACAAATCAACAAAAATAAATCACAGAGGATTATTCATGCATAGTTCTGGAGACTGGAAGTACAAGATCAAAGTGTCTGCAATGTTGGTTCTTTCTGGGTGTTTTGAGAGACAAGACCTTCATCTTTCTGCAAGTGTCTGGTAGTAGCCAGCAATCCTTTGCATTCTTTAGCTTATAAATAACTTCTGCCTCCTCAGCACATTGCATTTTTACATGTTTCTGTCCAAATTTCCTTTTTCTAATAACGGTACCAGTCACTGAATTTGGTGTCTTAGTATAATGATATTTTAGATTGGTTACATTTACAAAGACCTATTTCAAAATAAATTCATGTTCATAGGTCCTAACTGTTAAGATTTTAACTTATAATTTGAAAGGACATTGTTCTACTCATTATGCTGAATATCTCAAGAAGGCCTGGAACACAGCTTTGTAGGTTTTTATACAAAGATCATATGGTATTTTAATTTTTTAATCTCTTGAGTGTTTTACTTTTTGATAGGTGCTACCAGCTCATGTGTCCTCTAAGATTCAGTTGATAATACTTTTTATACAAGGAGTTTCATTCACACAGGTATGGCAAATTTTTCCTTTCTTCTTGACTACATTCTTCTTTATATAGTAATGTGGATGTGCATGTGAACGTATGTTTGTGGATGTGTGTATGTAAAACTTACATTTAAGCTTTCATATCAAATAGATAAGGTGATGTATTAGGTACCCTTTCATTATCTCCTCTAAGAACAAGATTGTTTAATCCATTTGTTCAATGTCTTCAAACATAAAAGATTTCTCACTCATATGCAGTTTTCTAAATTTGCAGTTTAGAAAATGCTGCAACTTTAATTCTCCTTTGATGCATGAAATGGGTCATTAGTCACTGTGGAAATGGAATGAAAATTTGGAGATAAAGTGTCAGAAAACTTCATATACAGTGTTTAATGTATATGGGAAAATAGGAACTCATACCAGCTGTTTTGAAAGTTAACTGCATAACTTTGTTGAAGGTCCTTTGGCAGTATCTATCCATAGCATGAGAAAAAGAATATAGGAATTTAAAAATGTGTGCTTTTCATAAGTATTACTTATTGAAGCATTACTTATAGCAATAAAAACTTAGATATAATTTTAAAATCCTGAAGGAAAGTTTTGGGTCTCAATGGAAAACTATATATTGTCCATAGCACACTTTCCAACTTTATCTTATTCCAAAAAAGGTATTTTCAGCTATATAAATCATAAATCCTAGATAATTCATAATGATGCTAAATTATTCCTGTCTATAGTCATGTGAAATAGGTTAAAGTCCCTTTTCCAATAATGAAAGAGACTAGTTTACTCCCAGTTGATTCCCAATTTATATATTTATTTCATTATTCTTGCCCTGGAATTTCTCTTTCTTTCTGTCTCTCTCCCCTACAGTGGTTATAGCACCTCAGTGGTTTCCTCTTTTTGGGTTAAAGGATAACTTTATCACATATTATTTTTAAATCAATATGAGTCTGGATTTTATATTTTTTTGCAATTGTTTTTTAATGTGTCTTATAATAGTACACCATATGTACATGTTTGCATTGTATGAAAGACATAATTTTTACCTATTTATGTATTATATTAAATTTATAAATGATCATCATATAATTTTTATATATATTTGGGTTTTGATATAAAATGTTAATGATTATACCAAACATTAATATGCTCATTGTGCCACATATTGTTTTATTTCAGCTCTGGAATGCCCCCTGAAGGTATGGTTCCTGAATGGTACCACTACTGGGAGATGGTGGACACCTTGCGATATGGGATATAGTTAGATGAAGTAGGTCAGTAGGATTGTCCCTTGAAGGGTGCCTTTCCCCCCGTCCACTTCCTGTCTCCCATGAAGTGACCATCCTTTCATGCCACACCCTTCTGCCATAAACATGGCAACACCACAGAGCAGAAACAATGGCGCCAGCTGACCTAAAGTTTAAACCCTTGAAGGATGAAACAAAAGGAATCTTAACTCCTTTAAGTTCTTTTAGTCAGATATTTTGTCACAGTGACCAAAAATATATACTCTTATTTTTTCTGTAGAGACATTCTAATTATTTTATATATATTGAAATATATAATACATAGTATTAAATATTGTCACCCTACTGTGTAATAAGCCTCACAATTTATTTTTGATGAAAATTATCTTTTAACAGTTTTGGAGGTTTTCTACCAAGATACTTGATTGTGTTCATTCACCAAAGTGAGAAGCACACTATTGTTAAACAAAGGTATCTCGCAGATAGTTTAGGCTCTTGGAGGTGAATCCAAAAAAGTAAATGTGGACAATTTTCATCTTTTTCTAACACTACTTTTACTCTGTAGTTTTGTTTTTGTTTGACCTCAGCTGATACATTTTATGCCATTGAGCTTTCAGTTATACTTTGATCATTTGATGATATCTATCATTGTATTATTATTTTAGAGATTTATTTCCTGTTGGAAGAAAGAAAACTGAGAGCCTGCCTTGGTAGCAATTTTATTTCATTTCAAATTTGGTTTAAAGTCTGACCCTTTGTTGATTGCTCTAAATAAATAACTGAAAGAAAAATAAACAAATGTATTAGTGATAAATGTATTAGTAATAATTTTAAAATGTCAGTGTGTATGATTTAGGTGAATCCAAGGCAATGAAACTAGCTCAATGATTTGATTTGATTTAATACAATATTTACTAATTTGCCCATGTCAAATAAATATATATAGAGTTAATTGGATATGTCTTCCTAAACTTACATAGGTTTACTGATCAAATAAGTTAACACTATTTTTAGTGAATACTTAAGGTTGTGAAAAATATCTTTGAGTTTAATCAAATTGATTCATTACTCTGATAATTTAATATCAGTGGTAATTATGTTTTATTGAATATTTGAAGTTATTATTGATATACAGAGTTGAAACTACTTAAATGTAGTAAAGAAAAACACACATATACTTAATATTTTCAAAGCAAAGAGTGCTTCTTTAAAACTATAATTTTTTATGTCTCTGAATTCCTTTCCACTCTTCAATCTTACTGAATTTTCTAAGGAGATTTTGTGAGTAATAATTATATTTACACTATTGTAAACTGAAATGAACTTTTTATAATGCTCACTTGCTGATTCATTTAAAACTGGTAATGATGAACCTTCATTCAATAGCATTCTAGTAAAAGCATGAAACTAGTTCTGCCTTCTTGTACATCCTAACATTGGTCTTAAAGAATTTGCTTCAGAATATGTGAGAGCACAATTAAGGAGAAATATTGGGAAAATTTTATTTGTTTTGATTTATAATGGGTAAGTTTGAAAAACTGAGAAATATTTTAAACTTTGAGCAAAATGTGTTTAGTCCTATTAATCTTGTTTACTTGGTTTTCTTTTCCTTGCCATGCCCTGCAACATGAATTATTCTTATTTTTTCTGAATAATATGCTTAGATAAAAAGATTTTGTATCTTGCTGGAATACTTCTTATGTTTTTGTTCATTTTATGATGCAATTGTCCAAACAAAGTTTCTCACATAGGAAAAAGCTAAGCTTATTTACAATCATACTACCTTTAGTGTTTTATTATCACCTTGAACTGAGAGATAAATATTATTTCTTAGTCACTGTGATCTAATTGCCAGCCAGTTTAGTATTAAAAAATCCTGGCAACTTTTGATTTTAGCTTTTTCCAAAAGCAAATATAAAATCAAACAAAATAGCATTTGGGATATCTTGCACTAAAATGATTTTGAAGCTTCCAAGAAGGCCTCTGAAAAGTAATAAGCTTTATTCTTTCACAAAGAGGTGCTAGAAATAATATTTATTTGCTATCTCACTATTGCTCAGTGTCTACACTGTCCATGCTATGTTTCTATTTACCATTGTCCTGGTACTGCTTTGCCTTGTGTTATGGTTTGTGTCTGGGTGTCCCTCCAAAGCTTATGCAATCATGGAGGCAGCTGAATCTAGGGTTTGTGGCTGGTTCAGTGTCTAATGCTGGGATTGGCAGTGTGAGTCCTGCACCTGGGAGCCAGCATACAATATAAGGGAGGTAAGGAGGTGTGCTTTTGCCCTTTTGCCCTTGTTGCTCTTGTCACTTGTGGCCGCAGTGAGCAGCTAACCCTCAGCCACACCACCCTACCTTGGAGCCAGCTGCGTACAGACTAAAACCTCCAAAAACTGTAAGCTAAATAAAGTTTACCTTCTCTCATTTTTCAGCGTTAAGTAATTTGATTCTCAGCAATGAGAGAAAAGTAACCAAGATAACTTGGTGTTAAATATCAAGGGTAAACTTTAGCAGTCATAATTTTTGTTGTATTTTAAAATGTTTACCTAGTCATATCATTACTTTTTAACTTGGGTATAGAATCTTTTAAGTCAGTCATTTTCGACTAGAGACTCACAATATTTACTTATGAAGGTTTGTCACATCAGTGGTTAAAACTTATTATAGATTTACTGAATCTTGATTTCTATAAAGTATTCTGAGTTATGTCTTACTGTATGCTTAGTATAATCACAGTATCTAAATTATTTTTGTATCTTTTTTTCTTATCTGTAAAAATTATTCATTATTTTATTATTATTATTAATAATTTTTTGGTACCAGGAATTAAACTCAGGACCTTGCACTTGACAGGCAGGTGCTGCTGAGCTATGTCCCCAGTCACTTTTTGAACTGACTTTATGCTCTTATTTTGCATGGTACACACGTAATTGAGGTTCTTTGTCACTTATATTATTGCTATGAAGTCTACTTATTTCACTTTTGAAAATTAGCACAGGTAAGTTAATGAGTGCCCTTTTAACTATTGTCCTTTCTGGAGAATTTTTGTCGCTTTATTTTAGTTCTTCACCAGAAGCTCTGAAACCAGCTATTGGATAATAGATTTTTCTCCCATAAAGGACTACATAAAACCAACATGGAAAAGGGCATTGAAGGTAATTTTAGGTGTAAACTTCCAATGACATACTTGAGTTTTGAGACCATACTAGTGAAACTTCATCACAATTTCCTGAATTATTGTCTTGAAGTATTTAAGTGATGAAACTGCTAAGATATAAAGGAAGAAACTTATAGAAACCTGGAAGGATTGAGTGATGATTATAATTTTATTTTAAATACTATAGATATTATCTTTTGTTGGATATATAAGGAAGGTCTTTCTTTCTCCCTGTAGATCTTTTATAATAAATAATTTAGTAGACTCCACTTTTATAAAGTGAAATGAAACATTTGTGAATGATTTTACACTTCTTATTTAAGCCCTCTAGAATTTGGTAACTCTTACTAAATATTCTTATTATTGTACTTTTATAGCTATATGTGTATGCCAGTGATAATCTGTCCTTCCTCATCTCAAAATATAATTGGAAACATTGGCTTTGCAACTAAGGCCTTGTCTGGGATGTCATAATTTAGGTAACAATTTGTGAGAAGATAGTTCTAAAGAAAAAAGTACTTTGTGGAGCCAGTGTTTACAGTCCTCTTGGAAGTATCAGGGTACCTCACTGACAGGATTTCTGCCCTAACAAGTGAGAAGTAAAGAGAAGTGCTATGTACTTAAAACAGTTGTAAAGTATTTATCTATTTTCTGACTTACAGAAAAGAAAAGTAAAACAGTCGATATTTTCTCTATATTGTAATACAATAGTAATGGATAAGGCCATTTCACCTGCTTCTAGCAATAAATCAAGTTGCTTTGATTTTACAATAGGTCAATAAAGTTGTGAATTGGAAATTAAGAATAAGCAAACAAATAAACACTAATCTTGGAGTCAGACAAGTATTTATGTTGGAATTCAAAGAAGTTATTTTTCTACAGTCATATTCAATTTGCATGTCATTAAATTTTAGGTCATTATTCCTTTTTTTATTTTTTGGCTTTGTTTTTATATCAAAGACTATGATAAGTCAAATTATGTTTCATCTACTTCAGAATCTCAACCTCATATATGACATAAGAATAGAAGTTTTATTTCTATGAAAAACAATCACAGAAATCAAAATTTTATCTTATTTTATTCTTTTTAAATCACTGTAATTGGAATTACACAAGGTTTGAAATTTCAGTGATATAACTCAGGCTATGGAGCAAAAGTCCCTAGTGAAAGGGAAAAATCAATCATTTAAATAAGAATGTTAAAAATATGTCTGTAGTATGACTGACTACACTCAGAGATAAAGTTGTTAAGCTCTCATATTTTACAGCCCAGTGGGCATAACAGGAATATATATATATATATTTTATATATATATATATATATATATATATATATATATATATATATATATATATAATCTATCTATATCTATCATCTATCTATCTATCTATCTATCTATGTATATATATATATATATATATATATATATATATATATATATAAAATCTCCTGATTGAAGTTTTTCAATTAGAATGTCTTACATTTTTTAAGAGTCTAACTTTTGAGAACAAAGTATATTTAAACTTTCTTTTGGATCCTAACATAAGTTTGTTATAAATTGTTCTTGGCTGAGTGTGTTGGCTTCGCATGCATCATACTAAATAAGATGTGGACTCTCAGTTAATGTTGTTGAATGAAATTATCTGGATTTTAGGATTGCATCACAGACACCAAATGGGAGACAGCTATAATGACATTTTACTTAGACAATTCAAACTTTATTGGTGGAGAAGTTGCCTCCTAGACATAATTTTTTTAGAAATATTAAATAGTACTTTCCAAAAACTATTTTTGTCAT
>PVJX010013262.1:26703-48100 GCA_004027295.1 Dolichotis patagonum
AAAAAAAAAAAAAAAAAAAAAAAAAAAAAAAAAAAAAAAAAAAGAAAAAGAAAGAAAGAAAATCTTGTCAAAAATTATGAGAAAAGTTTAAAGATTGTACTACTTACTTTAGTATTATTATGATTAATGTTCTCTTGAGATTCAAATGTTTGTCGTGAGTTTTAATTACAATCTGAATCTAAAGGTCATACAAGTAAGGTGTCAGATGAGGTAGAGAGGTGTTTGAAATTAAATAGTTATTGAATAGAAAGGAAAAAAGTAACAGGGCCCACTGAGTATTCTAAATTTTGGAATTAAAAAAATGAGACCAATACAAATCCCATTGTGTATAGTAAATGTGATAGAGAGAGGCTTATTTATGGGTCCACTGGGACCAATAATAGAATGATGACCACTTAAGTTGGAATAATAAAATAAATCTCTTCCCTTTAGCAATAACTTTACAAATGACAGTTTGCTCATGTGGCAATTTCTTGATTCAGCATTTACAAATAAATAAACTCTGAGACTTTTAGGCGGTATTATTTTATTTTACTGTCTTAGTTTTTTGGAGATCATTACTAAAAAAAAACTTATCTTCTCATTTGCAGCTTTACAATTAAATTAATTCCTTCAAAATATTAATATAGCCTTCCAAACAGAAAAAAGAAGCTGCCTTCTAGTTAGCTGAAAATGAAATAAGAAAATACCTCTGATGATTGGAAAAATGAACTCAGATTGATTTGTAAAAATTGAAATATGTCTCATAATATCAAAAATTGTAGCTCACCTCAAGACAGGAAGGCTTAGAATAGCTTCAGCTTTGTAAAATATTATAAACTTAGAAATTTCAGAATCAAATAAAGCATTTCCCATTTTGGACAGCAAAAAGATAAAGAACAATATAAAGTATGACTTTCAGAGGAATAAATTTTAGAGTTTCAGAAAATGTTCATTTCTCAAGAAAACAATGAGGTTTTATAGCCATGTTTATAATTTTAAGCAATAATTTGTACACATCCAGAGAAAATTAAATTTAAACTTACAATTGCTTTAACTAAAGTCCCCAAGTGTGGCAATTATATTAAGGCAATTATAGTTAATAATGGTCTATTGATTGTCTTTCATTCTTATTTGTTTTAGTTCGTGTCATTGTTATTTGTTTGACTGTGCTTATTTGCTTTTGCTTATCCTTTTTGGTACTATGTAAGTAACAATGATTATAGAATTTATTGTTAAGTTTTATTCATAATCTCAATATATTTCCACACGTTTTTGTTATTTAGATATCTATGAGCAAGAATAAGTCTTAAACCTGGCATTAAACAATTCAGTGAAGGTGACTAACTGGGTGGTTCGGTGTGGTTTGAGTGTCCTAAATGTCCACTGTGATTACAGCCTTGGGTAGGAAGTTGCTCCCACGAGAAGGTGGTAGAACCTTTGGAAGGTGTGGTAGTGGGATATCATAAGGTGACTGCAGGGAATAGGGTATATTTACATGTGGCTTCTTTAGTAGCTCTCAGCAGAGGAATGTTAACACAAGTGTGACTAAACCCATCTTTTTTTTTTCTCTCTCCTTTTGAAGATTACTTGCTTCTGCACATGGTCCCCATATGATAGGCTACCATTTATTTTCCTTACCAGGGATGAACCAATGGAGTTGCCCATTCTTGGATTTTAACATCCAAAACTAAACTAAATAAGCCTTTTCATTTTATAAGTTAGCTTCCTTGATATTTCATTGTAGTAACACAATAGTTGGTGCGGTATTTTGACAACATAGTTATTAGTCAAGTGTTGAGATTTTAGGTCACAAGTGCTTAACAGTTAGGTTTATGGATCAAAATAACATGCATACAGCACATAGTATTTGATATATATGAAAATGTTGATATTATAATGATTGATATTTATGTGGATTTACTCAGCTCTTATTTGAATTAATTAAGCAGAAGACCATACAAGAGGGAAGCTGCAGTATTTTATCTATTCTTTTTTTTTTTCATAATTGGAGGTTCTATCAAGATGTTGAAACAATCCTAGCTACACTATTTTAACCCCATGGATGCATTCCTACATTTTGTTTTGTACTTTGCTCTGAAAATAGCTCAGTACATTTCTCAGCATTATGAAATGTCATCCAACACATCCACAAAGTGTGACAAACATCTGTGATTCCTCATGTCTTTCATACGTGCTAAGGCTAGATTTCCTACTTGGACAAAGTGACTCTCTGTGAAGCACTAGGGTATTATAATAACACTGTCACAATATTTAAAATGGTTCTTTGCTCCGGCTTTGCTCACAAGGGATTCAATAATTAGACAAATATACCAGTAATGTTATCCTAGACCTGCATGCAAATGACAGTCTGTTAATTTCACAAGGTGCTGAGGAGTATTCAGTTACTAGTTGATCATAAAGACATTAAATTTAGTTGAACTCAGATACAGAAAACAGCCTCCCATGGTCTTATTTGATCTGAAGTGGTGCAGTGAAACACATCCATCTAATTCCATTTAAACTGTTAGCTAAAGTGCAAGAAAAATAAAGAAAATGGAATGTAAACTTTAAGTGGTCTACTTAACATTCTTACTCTAGTAAAATATATGTTTAGTATGAAATGACAGGCAATTAGGGACAAAAACTGATTCTCAAATGAGATATAAATAACTTCAGCTATAAAATACATCAATTCACATTTCCTTTCTGGATCCTCTCCAAGAGCCTGACAAACAGCTGACCCATCATTTTATACAGATATGTACATTATTCTTTATCTGATAAGACTGAAATAGAAAATAAAATGAATATAATACCTAAAATAAGAAATATTGAAAATATGAAATATTGGTTATTGTAGAGTATTTGTTAGCTAGAAATTGATGAACACTAAAATGACAATTGATTATATAAATCTTTGGGTAGATTTAAGCAATTTTACTGCAAATATTTTGGCTGATTTTTAAAATTTCATGGTTTGTAGCCAAGAGTCTTTGAGGAAAACCCCAGGTTATATCAAACATGATCATTCCCTGCTGCCAACTCAAGCAGCCATCGATAGCTTCCCTCAATTTCAAGCCTGTCAGACTCATTAAAGGACAACATGGCTGAAGGTTTTTTTTCAGTGATCACATTACATTCTGGTTAAATTATGACCTATGATACTTTAGAAAACATTAGAATTTGAACGCTTTCTATGGTGAAAGCAGTTGATATTTGATGAACCAAGTTTCTTTATTTGTAACAAGTTTGAGTTGCATGACAGTTTTATAAATAATAACTACGAGAAATTGTCTTAGTATCGACAGATGAAAACTGATTATACTCCCTGATATTTTAAATTTTATTTCTTTTGTGTATATTCACATATACTTGCTCATTTACAACTAATTTTTCACATAGTCCATTAATTATTTTTACTTAAATTGGAGAGTGGGTAGGTTTCAAATATATTTTGAATAATATAGTCATGCCTAGTTGATTGAAAATCTGGTTACCAAAGCAAATTTGAAGCAGATATTGTCTTCATTAAATGGGTTTTTTAAAGTTTATATATATAGAATTTCTGAATGCATTGTAATAACCATAACAGCCATTACAATGAATGCTAAGACTTAAGAAATGCATATTGTTTCCATTTTTTACATAAAAATAGATACTTATGGTACAAATGTACACTGATTAATATTGAACTATTACAGCAAATTTAAGAGTTGATACCTGATATTCTGCTATTGCTAGTACGTTAAGTCAGAGCAATAGGTTTAGCTAATAGAACAGTTCTTAGTTCTAGAGTCTCATTTTTTTTCCTTTTCCATACTGATAAAAAGAAGATCCATATTCACATTGGCAGAGTATAACATAATGGCTGTGTGTGTGTGAGTGTGTTTGTGTGTGTGTGTGTGTGTGTGTGAGTGTGTGTGTGTATGTATTTTCATGGTGTGTGAAAGTGATATATCTCAAATTGATGCTGTCTTAGGTTCTAGGAAATGTAATAGTGTATTAGCAGAGGCAAACTAAGTTAAGAATATGATAGAAGATAACAAAGAGGAAACCAGTGAAATTACTTCCATGTAGTTTGCCAACAATTGATGCCCTACATTATAACACTTCTAAGTGAGACAGTGATAAGCACTGAACCCTGTGCTACTGTACACTTTCTACCAGATTACTGACTAGCAGCTTCCTGCAGAACTATAATTCTGGATTTTTTTCATTCTAGTGTCTTTTAAACATTCAAAAAATAATTAGCAAAAAAGTATATTTAGAAAACAGCTGAGTGTCTTATTGTTAGTTGAATGTTGAAAAACTCTTCAAAACTTGATCTTTTTTAAAAAGTGTGTCATGGTTTATCGGTGGCCCCAGGCCTCATGTATTTGCATTGTGCATTTGTGATTGGTTCATTGTCTAGTGCTTGGACTGGTGGTGTCAGTGCTACACCCTCCTAAGGGGTGGAGCCAGGATGTGATGTAATGGCAGGAAGAAGGTGTGTCTCTCTCTTTTGCTGGTTTCCACCTTGCTGTTTGCAGCCGCCATGAGCTGCGGCCCCGCCATGCCACCCTGCCTTGGAGCCAACTGAGTATGAACTGAAACCTCCAAAAACTGTGAGAAATAAACCTTTCCTTTCCCAACTTTGGGCATCAGGTATTTTGTCTCAGTGATGAGTAAAAAGTAACTAAGACAAAGTGTAAGTAAATGAACACTAAATATAATTTTTCTTGGGCACCCTGCTCAGAACCCCTTCTGTCTCTCTTCAGACAGAAGCTTTCTCTGAATAAATATATTCTACTCTCTCTCTCTCTGTATATATATATATATATATATATATATATATATATAATTTTTCTTTAGATTTCAAGAAAGTAAAGATTATATCAAGACAATCTTTTCTATTAGAAACTACAAAATTAGTTCCCAAGTCCTTTTCCTTCTTTGGTCAACTTTTACACATCAGTGAATAAAAGGGTTTCCTCATCTTGACAAATGAAATTTCCTTTATGTTTCATTTCTATCAGAAAAGAAGCAAGAGAAAAACTTGAAAGAAAGGGGTGTGTATGTGTGAAATATCTGTGAGCTAGAATTCTTTTTGCCCTTCCATGTGTATAAAAGCCCAAATAAGGAAGTGAATGTATGTGTATGTGTGTGATATTCAGGCAGAAAAAATGCTATAAACAGCAAGAATAACATTTAAAATAGATACATTACCATTGAAAAGTGCCTTGATATCAAATGAATAAGCAAAAGAAATAAATGCTCTTTAATGTTAGAACATCGCATGTTCCATGTGAATTCCATCTAAATTATCATATAAAAATGCTACTCACTTTTCAGCACTGGTACAAAATACCCAACACCCAAAACATAAAGGAACAGAGTTTTGTTTTGGTTTAGTGGGTGCAGTCCATGGTTGGCTGGCTTCAAAGCAGAAATGCGATGGTGGAAGGACATGGCAGGGGAATGCAGCCAAGAAGGAGAAGGAGAAGTGAGGAACTGCAGGCACAGCCAGCTACTAATTTAAGAGTGGATTTTGCACTGACATGTATTGTCCAATCGCATCTGATACTTTTTGAAGAGTTTTTAAGATTTAAATTATCACAGTAAGTGTACACTTTCAAATTCTGTTCAGTATTTTTTGACACATGGACTTAGATTAAAATGTTCATTTGTTTGTATGTTCTTCCATCTGCTGTTTTTCCCTGTGAAGAGCACACATGTTAGAAACCAAGCTTATCTAGATACATTTTGTTTTATTACATGATAAAGTGCACACATATCATCACATAGTGATAATGTTAAAGATATCAGAGAGACTCGAAATAAATCCATGGTCAGGTGCAGATTTGTGATTGGAGTTTTTCCTAATATGAATCCTTCATTTCCTCAGATTATTTGAGTAGGACAGGAAAATATTGTTGAGTATTTAAAGCAGGCAAATATAAATGCATTTGCAAAAGAATTCTGCCTTGGTTGTTTTTCTGCCTCTACTTCATTCTCTACCCATCTGTTCCAGGGTGTGTGTGTGTGTGTGTGTGTGTGTGTGTGTGTGTGTGTGTGTTTGTATTTTAAAATAGTCTTTTTAGCTTCACAGAATAACTGTGTCAGATAGTATGTAGATCTATACATAACATGTCAGACTCATGATAGCTCCTTTCATTCTCAGCATTCTCCTCCAGAGTGGTACTTTTGTCACAACTGAGAAATCTACATTGGTAAATCATCTAATCTAGAAATAACCCATAGTTTACATTAGACTTTGCTCTTGGTCTTATACATTCTATGGGTTTTGAACAAAAGGTGATACATAATGATGTGTAGCCCTCATTCTAGATTCATACAGAATACTTTCACCTCTGTGTTCTACCTTCATCTCTCATTCACCCAACCCTTTCAACAATAACCTTTTTACTGTCTTTATTATTGCACTTTCTCCAGAGTATCACATGGTTGGAATCATAGGGTATGTAGCCTTTTCAGATGGGCATCTCACATGAACTAACATGCATTTAATCTGCTCCATCTTCTAATAGTAACAGCTCATCATTTTTAGCATTAAAATTCCCATTGTTGGATGTTCCACAGTTTATTTATACATTTACTAACTAAAGTCATCATATTTGCTTCCATGTCTCACCAATTATAAATAAAAATGATAAACCCTCTTTATATTCTTTTTCTGTGGAAGTTTTCAGCTCCTTTGGATAAATACCAAAGAGTGAGATTGATGGATTATATGAGAAGGACATGTTTAGTTTTATAAGAAAATACTGAAAAATTCTCAAGAATATGGTATCATTGTACATTCCCACCAACAGTGATTAAAATTTCCTTTCCACATTCTCACTAGCATTTGGTGTACTCAGTGTTCTGAATTATTTTTTTCAATTTAGTGGGTGTGTAGTGGTAGTTTAATATAGTTTTACTTTGCATTTCCTTGATGGCATATGACGTGGGATATAGTTTCATATATTTGATTGCCATTTGTATATTTTTCTGTTGTAAAATAAATATTAAGGTGTTGGCTTATTTATTAATTAAATTGTGTTTTTAGTTTTGAAATTTTTTTTTTTTTTTTGTCTTTTTGAGGTAGGGTCTGTCCATGTGGTTCAGGCTGGCCTTGGGCTCTCTTTGTATCCTAGGCTGGTCTCGAACTTGGAACGATCCTCCTACCTCAGCCTCCCAAGTGCTGGGATTACAGAAGTGTGCCGCCACACCCAGATTTTAGTTCTGAATTTTAAAAGATTTTAAAAATACATTTTGAAGGGCTGTCTTCTGTGAAATGTCGCTCTTAAAATATTTTATTCTGGTCCATGGCTTCTTTTCTCACTCTCTTGATAGTGTCTTACACAGAGGGAAAGATTTTAGTTATAGTGAAGTCCAAAGTATCAATTTGTGTCAGTCTCAAAGTACACTTGTGTTAGTTCTCCACTTCTTCCTTGTCCTTCAATCCTAAGGTGCTGTTTTGAGTCTTTTGTTCTTCCACATAAAAATTACAATCAAGATGTCAATATCCACTAATTAAATTGTTGAGGTTTTGCTTGAGATTGCAACCAATATGTATTCCCTACTACTAAATATCTTGTTATAGTAAATATTTTCAAATTTGACAAATTTTATTATTCAAGAAAAATTAATATTAGTTTTCAGAATATATTTAATCACAAGAAGTACATAAAAGTATATTGAAACATAAAATTGCATTAGATCCTTTATATTTATAGCCATCATGGAACTTTAAACCAGAAGTTTACACATTAAATATAAGTATGACTTTAAAAACAGAAAAATAACTTACTAATGAGTTGTGGTTTTTACTAATTTTTCTTTAGAGCCCAAAAATAAAATATGAAATTTTAAGTGTATTCCATAGCTGTTTCTTAATTTTGCTATTACTAATGAAGGGTCTATCTGTGGAATTAATTACATCACAACTCTTTTTCCTATTAGGATTGAGGGAATCACATAATTAATGAGGTATTTTTCAATATCTTTATTTTTATTTTTTTGCAATTTTAAAGGTAAGGATGTCATTGCATATTGATGAAATGTATGTTGAAAGTCTAACATATTTAAAACTGGACTATAGAAAAAGACTATTGTTTTCACTTGTAATTACTGCAAAATCGTGAATACTATAGAGTACACTTTCAAACTAGCACATTCAAGTTGAATTTTAATACACAGTGACTAGGTTCTCTTGGGTCTGGAACACCACACCAGCATGGCTGGCATCGTGCGCTCATTCTGCTTGCAGTTTTCTTTAATGAGGTCACTTTTAAAAGTATTTCTGAATGACTGAAGTTACATGATTCTGAATTTTTGTGACATTATTGACCATAAGTTCATAATTAAATGGATGCCCTTTACTTGTGGCACTGCTGCTTATCAGTGATTATTCAGAGGATCCTCTTTATGCTGATACTCGTGGGAAAATTTTATCAAGTGCGAATGTTAAAAGGAAATTACATCTTTATTTTTGTGTCTGTATATTCAGATATTTGAGACTATACTTGAGGACACATTTGGAGACACATTGATGGAAAAATTCCAGTCCAGTCTTGTCTCTTTTATAAGCTATGAGCACTTTCAGTGCCTTCTGTCTGAGTTGTTTGCACATTAACTGAAGATTTAGATCAGAAACTCTTACATAGGATTAACATGCTATCCTTGTTGCACTCAAAATCACTAATTGCTTAGTGTTTTAGATATAAAGCAGAAAAAAAAGCAAATAATTCATTTGAAAATGAGCATTAATTTGCTTTCCATGATTTAGTAGAGTACAGATCCAATAAGTTTATTAGTTCATTTGATGAAGAATTTGAAGTATGTATTTATTTTTAATGTATGTTTTAATGTATATTAAAGTATCAGTTTACAGGTATACTTTCTTATTTATGATGATGATCTAAAGTTAAATTCTCAGTAGTAGAATTTTTATAATATAGCATCAAGATCATATTTGTAAGAACTACATTAAAATATTCTATAGATAGTTTAGGTCTTCCTTTTAAATTTTGTAAACATGGCCATTGCTCTTTTTTAATTTATACTGCTCTGTTAAAATCTTATTAATATTTCTACTTACCTAATGAAAGAAACGTTTTATAAATGAAAATCCTTAACCAAATGTAACAAAATTTAACCTTTATCATCACTGGACACTTGCTTATACAATTTGAATTGATTCTTATTACATTCCATCCATTAGAGGGCAGTAAGATCACATTTTCACAGAGTGTTGCCTATGTATAGAGAGGCATAGGATGGCTCTACCAGTTAGACACTTGACCTTCTGAAATTTGATGGATAAATTGATTATTTAATGCTTCTTATATATTTTTGAAGAATATCATTATGCCTTGTGATTAAGGTCATAGATCATACTACAAAAAAATAACAACCTATATTGCAGCTGAAGTTTTATGCAAGTACTTTTGGGTCTTTATGGAAAAAAATCTAAGATTTTATTTTATATAATGTTACTTATTTGGCAGTTTTTGTTTAATAGTGCAAGGTTTTGTAATTTCAGGTCTTCATTGTAGTAATTCTGAAAGTTTTAAGTGAAGCTATTAGAAAATCTTTGTTATTTGCTTATGTATGAAATTATTGTATTATTTTAGTATTACATTTTATCATTCTACACACTGTATATAACATAAAACTTGCAACATTTATATTTTTGAAAGTATACAGTATTTAATCAATACTACACAGTAGCAAGGTTATCTTAAGACCTAGTAATATGAAGTACACTCATACTTTTGTGAAACTACTCATCAGTTTCTGTCACCAAAAATCTTTTCATTTGTGACACTAAAATTAAAATTATATACAAGTTGAGTAATGACTTGCCATACTCTTCTATCCCCAGACTTTGGCAATCATTATTTTTCTCTATAATTATGAATGCATTAAATACATCTAATAAATGTAATCCCAACAGTATTTATCTTCCAGTGACTCACTTATTTCACATGCTGATTTCACAATTAATCTATACTGTAGCATATATCAGAATTTTCTTTTGAACAATGTATAAAATGTGATTTATGTATGTATCATGTTTAGCGATAGCAATATACTTACAATTGACCTAAGGCAACTCAGACACTTAAATTAAACAAAACTGTAACTCAAGCACAATTCAAAACTAATCATCACAAAATCTCAATACCTAGTATTAACCCTAATCCTAGCCTTATCCCTAACCATGATCCTGTCCCTAACTCTAATGTTAAATATAAACCATAAGCACAAATGTAACCCTAGTTCAAAATCAACCCTAAACCTAGTCCTAACTCTAACCCTTAAAGTAACACTAATATAACAATAACCTTAACCCTAAACATAGCCAGAGCTTTAGTCTTAGTCCTAGTCTGAAACTTAATACTAAATTTAACGCTAACCTGGATATTAAGCTTAAATGCCAGGACCAACTCTAAACTTGAGCTTAATCATAATGCAAACCTAAGCCTATACCAAACCATAAGACTAACCCTAGATCTAAACTTCAGTCTAAAACTATTGGCAGCTGTAACATTAGCCCTAACTCAACCCTGATGGTAACCCTAATCTCTAAACCTATGCCTATCCCTAATCTTAACCGAAAAATAACCATGTGCCTAACCAAAACCCAAACACCATCCATAGCCCTAGTGCTAGTTCTAGCTGTAAAGCACTGTCCTTAACCCTAGACTTAAAAGGCCCTAACCCTAACAATAAAGCTAAATTTAGCCTAGTCATAGCCCTATACCTAAACCTAACCATACTATATACCTATATCTAACTCTAACCTGAAACCTAACCGAACTCCAAACCAAGCTTAACCCTACAACTAACCATAGCCAAAGCCACAACCCTAGTCCTAAAGCTAATGTTACGTCTAAGACAGTCCTACCCTAGATCTACACCTAACCCTGACACCAGCCCTAGCAGTAGTTCTGAAATGGACCCTAATCCTAACATGCTAGCCTTACCCCTAAACTTAACACAAATCTAAGTTTAGCCCTAGCACTAACCAGAAACCCAGCAGTAGTCCTAGCTCTAAACAAAAACATAAAAATTAAATATAGATCTAGCCCTACCCCTAACCCTATTACTTTAGTGTTGGATTAGGGTTAGTTTAATGTTAGCATTAGAATTAACACTAAACCTAACCTTAACTATAACACTGACTAACAATGAATTTAAATTTAATATTGTCTAATCATAATCCAAATATTAAACTTATAGTCTAACACTAAAACCTTAACCAACACTACCCATAACCACAAATCTAATCCTACCCATAGCGTTAGCCATTGCACTAAATCATGTGCTATATATAACCCAGGCTTAACTCGAGCATTTACCATAGCCCTAAAATTAAACTTAGACTAAACACTAACCATAAAGATTCTGCCCTAATATTAACAATAATAATAGGACAAATGCTAAAGATAAACCCTCAAAACTCATCCTATTAATGTTTATAAGGGATTTAGGTATTTTTCTTTATTTACAGTACGTCTGTAAATAAAGAAAGATTTACAGTATGTCTACCTGATGTTACTAAGAAGTTAGTATCACGGAATGAATTAGAGTATACATTCCTCTTTGTTGTTTAGAAAAATTTTAGAGGAATTGATATTAATTTTTAAAATATTTGCTAGAAATCACTGGCAAATCCAATAATTACAGAGTTTTTCTTTGTGAGGAGTTTTTATTATTATTGTTTTAATCTATTTAAGATTCTTTTTTATTTCTGTGGGAATATGTGCTAATGTTCTCACTTTCATTTTTAACTTTAGTGCTTTAGGTTTCTTTTTTTCTATAATCTAGCTGAAGTTTTGTTTATTTGTTTGATTTATGTGAAGAAATATTTTTTTCTTGATTTTTCTGTTATTTTTATTCTCCACATTGTTTATCTATGCTCTAATGTTTATGATTTCCTTACTTTGGCTAGCATCAGATTAATTTTTTTTTCTTTTTCCAACTATGAAGTTAAAAGGAACAATGGTATATTCCACATATTCTGGTATGTTTTGTTTTCACATTTATTTTGTCTCCAACTACTTTGTAATTCTTTCTGTACTTCCTTTTTTCATTAGTTGCTTAAAAGTGAATTTTGCAAAGTTTGTGGATTTTCTGATTTCCTTTAGTCACTTATTCCTTTAGTCACTTATTCCTAATTTGATGCAGTAGTGATGGAGAAGATATTTTACTTAATGTTGTGCCCAACATTGTTTATTTGAAGTGTGTTTTGTATATTAGCATAGCCACTTCATTCTTTGTGAGTTACTGTTTACATGAACCATCCTTCCACGTCCTAGCCAGGTAAATCACAGGAACGTTTTGAATCACTGGAGGTGCAAATTCAATGGTCACATCTTCTTTATACTTCTATGATCAGAAAAATTGGCTAGTGGTCAAAAATCTCGCCAATGAGGCATTTTGGAAGCAGAGGCAGGAGGAGTTACACAGGATAAAGGCCAGCCTGAGCTACACAGGGAGTTCAAATCCAGACTAAACTACAAAGCAAATCCTGTCTCAAAAAAACAAAAATCCCCCAAAACAGAAAAATCTTCCAAAGCTAACCTTTGACTCAATTCTTCCATGAAAATTTATTCTTTTAGAAAATGCTCAAACATTCCTGGGCAGTCACACAGAAACCCCAAGAGATAGTGTCATTGGAAAACTTTTTTTGTCCTATTTTCCAAGGAAACCTAACTAGATCTGTTATGTCCAATTTTTCAGTCTCTTGCTTACTTGAAAAAAGAAAACTCAAAGAAATTTTGTTGGGGAAAATAAGAATAGTAAATGATGACTTCTTTGTGAAGCATAGTGACTTTGGGTATATACATAGTGTAGTTTATTTTTATGCAAATAATTGAAAATCTAACTCTCTCATAATTATTTCTTATAACCTTGCAATAAATTACAGTTAAAGTAAGTCATACACAGAAAATCAATCCATAGCCACTATTTTATTTGAACCCAGACCCTACAAAGTGATACAAACATGAAGCATATGATTTATAAGATAACATGAAGAGTTCTAGAGCATGTCTTTATACAGTGGAAAGCACTGATTGGCCTTCGGAAGCAGTTACTCTATTTGATCCTGGAAAATTGAAAGTGTTTCACAAAGAAGTGAGTATAGGAGCTGAGCCTGACATAATACGAATTTTCCAGATGTGGTTTTAAGTGGAGTTGAGTTCTAGTCCTAAAGATTTATTTTCAGAGTAAAGTTTTTCATTGAATTTTCTCATGCATTTAATTAGTACAGATGGCATAATTGGCTTTCTTAGCAATGAACTTAAACTTTCCTAAGTAGGGTTAACAAAAGAGGGCTATTCAATATGCGCAATAAAGACTTCCACTTAGCAGATCCTTCCCAATGCTTTATTTACACTTTCAAATTTCCTTAGTTTAGAATACAGATGAAGAATTTTTTTCTTCACTTCAACTCAATTTTAAATATTTAATTTTGCACCAGTTATTTTGCACTCTTTCTGTTATATGCTTTCTCCTTTTTCTATCTGAATATATATACTCAGTAAATACAGGAGGAATGTATTGCATTTGGAACTCTCAGAGTTTAAAAAATGAGACTTACTAAGCATGTAATTGTACGATGTTCAAGTGTAGTCCATACAGTTATCAGGCAAGTATTCAAAAAATTATTTGTCACACCTTTCATTAATCTGTGGGCAATATTGAGGCATGAAAGAATAGGGAAAGTATTTATGTTATTCTGAAAATATTAATTATCTACTTTAAGAAATAGTGTCTCAATTATTTGCTTTAAGAAGTAATTCAGTTTTAATTTCAAGAAAGAAAATCTTTTCAATATTGGATTTCAAAATCTTCTCTTTATTTTTGTTATGGCACAAAGGAATATAGGATACACTAGGAAAGTTAGAGTTCTTAGAGACTGAAGACACAAAGATCCAGTTGCAAAGACAGAAAAATATAATTTTTACAGCCTTGACTGCTTTTTTTCTCTGTAATGGAGAAAATAAAAGCTGACTATGGGTCTTGATATGTTTTTGTGGATATACTAGTATATGCGAAAATTACAAGTCAGGAGGGCTAAAGTACAAGTGCAGAAATCTAAGTCAGAGAAATTTCCCTGATTTTTCCCAAAATACATGTTTCCTAAACTTTGTATACTGAGAACACTACTGTGCTCCATAAATCTATAATAATTTCCTAAATAACTTTTGTGTGTTTTTAATGATCAGTGAGGCATTACTATTATTTTTTAAATTATTAACCAAATTTTCATCAAAATTAGTATTTAATTTAATCTTAATGGATATAAATGTGCACAAATTATAAGTAAAGAATTCAATTAAGTTTTGCAACTGATTCAGACCAAAAAGAAGATTTCCCAGCAATTTGTAAAGTGCTTGCTTTCGTATGTTTTTCAAATTCTGACCTTACTTGCAACATGAATTGTTATAATGACTTCTAAGATCACGGATTGGTTTCATATGTATAGAAATCTGATATACTGTGAATTGAATCACATAGCATATGTACTTTTTTTTGTAACTTCTCTTATTCAGTTCTATGTTTATGAGTTTCATCCATGTTTTGGTGTGTATGAATTTAAATTCTCTTTAATTTCATTAATTTCCTGGTACTTATGTCTTATCCCTTTTAGAAATCAATTTCAATACAAGTAACAGTACTCCTTCTGCTCATTGTATAAAGCAATCTGTTTAAAAGTAAAACAAGGTTAATAAAAACTTGAGATATCTATCATTTGATCTTGAAAACATAATACTACTACTAACAAAGGACTGTTTCAGCAATACTTCTGCACCTTGGATAAATTAATCTATTTTGTGTGTAAATATATTCCCTAAGTATTGTAGGAATTCTTATATATGAATCATTTATCACTTAATCTGTACAAATTTTTCTTTTCTTTTATCTTTAACAAGCATTAGCTCTTAAAATAAAACAAGGCATGGAATAGTTTTAGTGTCTGGTAGAGACTTAGGATGACTCTTTATAAGCCTACATGAGTTGCAGTACCCTTATTCTATGAAAAGCATATCTTTACTGCAACTGAACAAAATGATGAATTGTACTCAATTAATGAAAAATCTACCCAGTCCTCAGAAGGTAAAAAAGGTTTCCCAGTTCCGTTAGTTCATATGTCATCAAACACTGATACGATCAGAGATGTAGTTCTCACTGTCTTCCACCCCATGATAATTAGATGGGTCATATGAAGAAAACTGATGTTTGTTTCATCTGTTTTTCTTTCAAGAAACTGTATACACATTCTGTGCTAGAAATTGATCTGGATACTGAAGAATAAGATCATCAGCTTAACCATAGGCTTGTTCTTCAAGACCTTATGTTCAAAAATAAGTAACTGAACAAACAAAAAGATCTAACAGAAGTTCATGTAGTTGTTGTAAATTTTAAAAGTTGAAATAAGTTGTACATATCTTGTTTGAACTTCAACTCTAGGGACCATTAGTTGCAAAAACTGAAAAATTATACTCCAGTAGTTGTCAAGAAGGCAGGAAGACCAACTTTATGGGCAATTACTAATAAGGTTGTCTTTGATAACTTCATACATATGGTAATAATTATGCGTTCTTAGTTGTAGGTTATTATGGATGAAATTAAAAGTATTCAAGATGTATGGATTGACTAAGATATTGTAGAGATATATTCCTAATTGCATATTTAGTGTATAAAAGAAAATTCAACCTTATATATTTTGCCTTTAGATACATGACCAAAGATTTGAATCCTGTCTCTTCTCTAGACACTTTCTAATTGTCTGATGGCAAAAATAATGATATTTTACTTACCTAAATTTCCACATGGCTTCCTTAAGGAAATCTTTAATAAAATGTAGTTGCTAACAGTAAAATGAAAGAAAGACAAGAGAAAGTAAACAGATTTTGTTCAGATGAGAAAGGAAGCAAGAGATGGATGAAGGGGCTGGGGGGTGAGAAGAGATAAAAAGAACTAATATGTGTTATGTGCATATACCAAGTCCCCACAAGGAGTGCAATCATTATGTAATGCAAACACGAACTAATCAAAAATAAAAACTGAAAAAACTGAATAGTTTTTGAAATTTCTTGCTAGAAAAATGTTTAATAAATCTTTAAAATATAAGTCTTTACACGAGTAGTGGAATTTAATCTGAATTTTATTTTTTTACAGTGCAATAAGGAGATTATAGTACAGTATTAAACACTCATCTCTCTGTAACTGTTAGTAGCTACCATTATGAACTATAAATAATCTAAGAGTTTGCATGTCAATAGTCAGTTTAGGTAATTTCACAAAAGCAGTGATGTATCTTACAGTAATGTAATACTAGATATGAATAGAATAACAACAATATATGCAGAGGTGCATATATGGAAGGTGATTCCATATATGGGAGGAAAGGATTGTGCAAACCTTTCTGAGTAAATGGTATTTGAATAGAGAATAGAGGAAAGTATAAAGACAGGCCTTAAAACATGTGGAAAGGTGTGAAAAAGAACTGGTGGGAAAATTCAGTATGGGCAAAGTGGATAAGGCAACTACCAGCAGTAATCAGGGAAATAAGCAAGGACTAGGTCTTATAGTCCTCATGGTCATGAAATTTGCTTTTAGTCTAAGTAAATAGCAGAGCATTGGCAGATTTGAGCAAGAACTTGACCATAGCTAGCTTCCATTTCAAAATAAGCATGTAGCCAGATTGATGAAGAACAAATTATGAAATACTAAGAGTGAAAACAGTGAGAATAAATAAGAATCTACTGCAGTAATGTAGGCAAGAGGTGATGCTGAAGGCTTCACAATTTGTTGATGTAGTGAAAGTAACAAAATTTAATCTCTTTGTGGATAAGGTCATACCTTGATATTCAGTTGCTTTGTAACTTGTCAAATTTGGTGATGGATACATTTTGACACAAAAGTTTTACCCTGGTGCTTGTCCTCTGCTTGATATTCTATGCACAAGCTAGAAATTGTTGCATGGTGAAATGTTACCTTTTCCAACCAAAGAAATTTGTTTGATATTCCTTTTTTTCCGTATTTGTCATGCTTCCTTGAGCCAACAATGAGTATTGAGGTAGCACTGTATGGGTCTAGGTAAAGACAAAAAGGCTTCTTTTTGGAGTGCTGTAGAATATGAAAAAATTGTACATTGTGCAAAAAAAAAATGACTCACAATGTATTTTGTAGCAATGGAGACAATAAAAATTTGTCACTTTGGGGATATACTTTTAGGAGAAGCCATTAGAATTAGATGCTGAAGGCGAAAAAAAGAACATAATCAAGTACGAAAAACCACATTTTGCAATGATGCTTTAAGTGGTTTGGCTCAATATTTCTGCTGACAGAATGTATACAAATTTTAAAAACAAGCAATTATTTCAAAGAACTAGAGTAAAGTACTCAATGTTGAATTATAGGTCAGTATTTAGGAAACAAGATGAATGTAGAGGGTTAAATTTACCTTAAATTTTATGAAATAAAATACAGACGGGGAGGAAGAGAAAGAAGGAAAAGAATAGATGGAAGGAAACAGGGAGTGAGACAGAGGGAGATGGAGACAGAGAGAAAGAGAGAGAGAGACAGACAGACAGACATAAAGACACACACACACACACACACACACACACGCACACACACACATGTAAACCAATGTGGAAAATGTATCTAAAAGGTACCTTGATTTATTACAATGGTCTTACATGTTTTATACATTCTTTGACCTATTAGTCTGGTTTTCAATTTCTCTGTCTCTGTCTCTGTCTCTGTCTCTGTCTCTCTCTCTCTAGCTATAGCAAGAGAGGGGATGGAAGTGTTATCTACTCTTATTTGATCATTAAATATTACCTGTATGCATCAAACTAAAACACTTTCTCATAAATGTATACAATTAAATTAATAGCTACTAACAACAAAGTATTATTCTGATAGACAGGATATATTTGGTTATTGTTTTATTCATGCACTCTGACAAACCTGCTTTTAATTTATACATTTAATCCATTAGGCTAGCAGTGATTATTGATGTAGTTGGATTAATATCTACTATACTTATCCTTTTTGGATGCCCTTGTTTCTATATTTCTCCTACTCTCTTTCTACCTTTTCTGGTTTGGATTTGGCATTGAACATGAACCTATTTTATCTCCCTTTTAGGACATAGGTTGTACTCCTTTTAACCACTTACCAGTCTATTTAAATACAAGATGACCAAAAATTGCATGGTTTTCTTTAATTTTTATGACAATACAACAGGTAATATAAAAATGATGATTTTATGAAATGTTTTCATTACAAGAATTGACTGGTTGAGGTGACACCTGTATAAGTGGTTAAAGAATTTTTTTGTTAGTGGTCACCCTAAAGTATGTAATATACATTTACAGATAATACAAGATTACTTGCAAATAACACTATTCCACTTCAGGCAGTGTTAGTACCTGTTTTTGTTTGTTTGGTTTGATTTTTTGAGACAGGGTGTTGCTATGTAGTCCAGGCTTGCCCTGAACTCACTCACTGTGTAGCCCAGGCTGCCCTTGAACTCACAATGATCCTCCTGTTTCAGCCTCTTGAGGGCTGGTATTACAATTGTGCACCACTACACCCAGCTAGTGTTAGTGTTTTTAACTTAAAAAAAAGAAAAGAATAAGTATACAAAATGTTTTATTTTGCTTTTACTTATTTAATCTTTACTTTTTTTCTTTTCTTTGTGCATATCCAACTTTCTGGCATATATTGCTTTTCATCTTTTAAGAGATTTCTTTTGCATTTCTTGCAGGAGAAGTCTACAGGAACAATCTCCTTGAAGGTTAAGTTATGGTTCACTTTTGAGGATAATATCATTGGCTACAGAATTTAACTTTATAAAAGTTTAAATATTTCACTTACTCTCTTCTCAGATGGTAGATTTTTTGGCAAGATCTCAGGTGAAAATTTATCTGTATCAATACATATAAAAATATAAGTGTTTGTGCATATGATATATACAGAGAAAGATAGAGACAAAAAATGGTTTGGAGATCTCAAACAGGTTGAGATATTTTGATTGACAATAGACTTTTTTTTTAATTTGAAAGACAATAAAACAAAATGGGGCAGTACAGAGCAGATCAGAACAGGACAACATAGGCAAAACAGTACTTTACATTAAGACAATTGGACATCAACAGTAGCTAACACCATATCTCTTACTCTGCTATAGTTGAGCATAGTTTCAAATACAATAATATCAAACATAACACAATAGTATAAAGCCATGCATAGAGTGAAAGAATTACAGGGCTTTCTGAACCGAATAACAGAAAATGATCAATGGGTATTATAATATCTCATTTTCGATAAAAAAGAATTTTTGTTTGAACTATCACACATATTCAAATTCCAATAAGACACAATGTGATAGAACCAACGGTAGTAGAACAAAAAAAGCATGGTAGGACTTCTAAGAAGGATGATATTAAATCAGCAATAGTTGTCATAATGTTTTGTTTTCTTCAAAACAGCTGTCCATATCATCACGTATGATACAGTCAAACAAGACAGGATAAAACCATTCCAACTGATGATTGAAAACTTTGAAAGACGTCAAAGCTATGAGATGGGGACTCATGCTTACCATAAAGTCTTATATACTCTTATCAAATCTCATACTAGGGAGACTATATGGTATTTATCCTTGTGAGTTTGGTTTATTTCGCTTAAGAGAATGGTCTAAAGTCGTGTTCAATTATTTATAAATATCTCGATGTGATCATTCTTTAGAGCTGAGTAGTACACCATTGTATGAAAATGCCACAACTTTTTTATTCATTCTTCAGTTGATGGGCACTTAGGTTGTTTCCAAGATCTGGCTATTACAAATTGTGCTGCTATAAACATGGGTGCACATATATGACTGTGGTATGATGTTTTCAGTTCTACTGGGAATATGCCTAGAAGCGGAATAGCTGGGTCAAATGGGACTTCCATACCCAGCTTTTTGAGGAATCTCCAGACTGACCTCCACACTGGTTGCACCAGTCTACACTCCCACCAACAGTGCAGAAGAGTTCCTTTTTCCCCACAGCCTCTCCAACACTTGTTGTTGGAAGTGTTTTCTATCTTGGCCATTCTTTCTGGAGTGAGATGGAATCTCAGTGTGGTTTTAATTTGCATTTCTCTCATGACTCATGATGATGAATGTTTCTTCATGTATTTATTTGCTATTCATATTTCTTCATCTGAGAACTGTGTATTCATTTCAGATGCCCGTTTTTGGATTGGGTCTTTGAATTTCGAGGGTCTGATTTTTTTAAATTCTTTATAAGTTCTAGACAGAAGTCCTTTGTCTGAGGAGCTGTCCATGAAGATTTTTTCCCAATTTGTGGGTTTTCTTTTCACTCTGCTGGAAACCTCTTTTGACATGCAGAAACTCGTTAATAAGATGTGGTCCCAGTTATTGATTCTGGGAAGTACTTCCCGTGTACTTTGGTTCTTGTTCATGAATTCTTTTCCTAGCCCTATGTCTTTGAGGTTTTTACCTACTTTATCTTCCAGCAGTTTTAGTGTTTCTGTTTTAATATTTAGATCTTTGATCCATTTAGATTTTAGTTTAGTGTATGGTGATAGACATGGGTCTAGTTTTAATCTTTTGCATATGTACAGCCAATTTTTCCAGCACCATTTGTTAAAGAGACTGTCATTCTTCCAGCGAGCATGTTTGGCCCCTTTATCAAAGATAAGGTGGTTGAGTGAGTTTGCGGTTGTGGTTGTATCTTCCAATCTATTCCACTGATCCTCGGGTCTGTTTCTATTCCAGTACCATACTGACTTTATCACTGTAGATTTGTAGTATAATTTCAAGTCGGGGATTGTGATGCCTCCTGCCTTGCCTTTGTTGCTTAGAATTGCCTTTGCTATTCTAGGTCTCTTCTGGTTCCAGATGAATTTTAGGAGTGATTTCTCTAGATCTATGAGGTATGTTATTGGTATTTTGATTGCGATGGCATTGAATCTGTATAGTAATTTTGGGAGAATGGCCATTTTTACAATGTTTGTTCTTCCTATCCATGAACAGGGGATGTCTTTTCATATTCTGAGGTCCTGTTCGATTTCCTTTTTCAGGGTATTATAATTTTCCCTGTATAGCTCTTTTACTTCTTTCATGAGATTAATTCCTAAGTATTTCATTTTTTTGGATGCTAGTGTAAAGGGTGTAGTTTCTCTTATTGCTCCCTCAGTACTTTTGTTGTTAGTGTATAGAAATGCTATTGATTTTTGTGTATTGACTTTGTATCCGGCTACCTTGCTGAATTTGTTAATTATATGTAGGAGTCTTTCAGTAGAGTTTTGGGGGTCTTCTATGTAAAGTATCATGTCATCTGCAAATAATGATAATTTAACTTCCTCTTTTCCTATCTTTACTCCTTTTATT